>JACBKR010004712.1:0-21999 GCA_014218235.1 Colocasia esculenta | reverse complement strand
GATTGCTTTCAAGACTCGTTATGGGCACTATGAGTTTCTTGTGCTTCCTTTGGTCTGACCAATGCCCCTGCAGTGTTCATGGATCTCATGAACAGGGTGTTTAGGCCAATTTGGATAGCTTCGTTGTGGTGTTCATTGACGATATGTTCGTCTATTCTCCTGATGAGGCTACACACCGTGAGCATTTGAGGGTTTTTTGGAGGTTCTCTGAGAGCACAAGCTGTATGCAAAGTTTAGATAGTGCGATTTTTGGATGCACGAGGTTCATTTCCTTGGGCGTTATCTCAGCGCTGGAGTTGCTGTTGATCCGGCGAAGTCCAGGCATGTTAATTGGGAGATTCCAGGACCCACCAGAGATTCAAAGTTTTCTTAGTTTAGCGGGCTATTACAGGTGATTCATTGAGGGCTTTGCATCTATCACTGACCTTTGACAAAGCTAACCAGGAAGGGTGGAAGTTTATGTGGTCTGAGGATTGCGAGAGTAGTTTCCAGTTACTGAAGGAGAGGCTTATATCTGCACCTGTATTGATTTTGTCGAGTGGTGCAGAGGGTTTTCCATATACTCTGATGCTTGTCAGATAGGTCTTGGCTGTGTGTTTGATGTAGCATGGTAAGGTAGTTGCATATGCTTCTCTCTAGTTAAAAGAGCGAGCGTAACTATCCTACCCATGATTTGGAGTTAGTAGCTGTGGTTCATGCACTGAAGATCTAGAGACACTATCTTTATGGGTCAAGTTCGAGGTGTTCACTGACCACAATGTTGAGCAACTACCCCTAAGAAAATCTAAGATTTTGTAGATTTAGCATATTTCATGTTTTTGCTATGACAAAACTTTTAATAGACTTTCTACAAAGTAAATATTCAATTACATATCATAAAAAATTATATTTTCAAATATATACTATAGTCAATAAGTATGGCAAAACTCCATCTCTAGAAATTTTCTAAGTCCCAGTTTCTCCCTATGTCATACTGAATCCGACCGGAGACTATTTGATGATAACTTCGACTCCTTTAGAATTGAAGTCAAAATAGCCCAGAAAATTTTCTCAGTCCACCTTTCATACATCATTCGACTGGCAACTCCGACTTATACAGTCGAGTCCTTCATAAAGTTAACTACATAATCCGACTGTCAACTTTGACTCCTACAGTCGAATACTTCATAACTAAATCCTCTATATTCGACTTCTACAGTCGAATTATAATCTTCTTCTAAAGTCAATTGCCTTCATTTCCTCAGAAAAATTCTATCTTCCACAATAGTCGAATTCTTCTTTTTTTCAACTCCGACTTCTAGAGTTGAATTGTAATCTTTCTCAGAAGTCGAATCATTCTTGTCAACTCCGACTTTTAAAGTCAAATTGTAAACTTCTTCAGAAGTCGAATCACCTTATTTTCTCTTCAACTTCTATAGTCAAATTGCAATCTTTACTCTTTTTTCATCTCCGACCCTGTATTCTAGTATAGTTCTATTGAAGTCGAATCACTCCTATTATTCCATCTTTGACTTCTACAGCCGAAATGTATGATCTTATGAATTCACTTCACTGTCAGTTCTATACTTTACTTTTTGGTCTCTGAGGTTAAACAACTAATCTAATCTTATTTTCCTAATCATCTGGACAGAATTTTTAATGAGATCTTCATTGACTAAATATTTTATTGATCCATTATATTATTATTATTTCTCTGACAGGACAAGACATATTATACTAAAACTATTCATCCAAAAAATGTTCAGATTATTTCTGTATATTTTTAAACTGAGCTCTATGTTCTTCATGTCTTTGTTCCAGATTTTCTTGGATACAGAGATACAATGCATTAGTAGTTTCAGGCGCCTGGCATCTGGACAAGACTTACCTACCACTGTCAGACCATACTCTACCTTTGTAGCAATCTGCCTGTCTCCTCTTTCTGTCTGAAAGCATGACTATACAGGTTTCCATGTCTTTTCTTTGCTCTCTCTGACTCACCTACCTCAAAGGTATGGATATACTCTTTCTTTTTGTCCTGTCTTTGCTGCAGACATTATTGAAGCACGTTTTCAGCATGCCCTCGTCACAGTCCATTTAATGGGAAGTTGATCCTCTAGCTGTGAAGCTACAACCCTCGTCCAGAAGACATTGGAAAGAAGCAAAACAGAAGGACCCCTTGGACAACATGCTTGACAAGATCCAAAGGATCCAGAACTTCTCTTCAAATGGCTACATTTACAAAGGCCATTCTTCAAACGGCTACAATCTTCAACGACCATCTTTAAAACGACTATTTTCGAAGTCTATAAAAGGATTGAAGTTTGAAAAGAAACACATAGATAGACAACACAAAACAGAAGCATCGCATCTCCTGTGATTCAACACTTAGCTTCTTTCAAGAGATTACACAAGCCTTCTTCCAAAGCTCCAAGAAAAAGAGAAAGCCTTCCTTCAACAAAATTTCTCATTTCTCTTGTTTTTTTCTCTGAAGTCTTGTGTCCGGGTGGCAATTGTAATTGTTTATTCTCTGAAGTCCACCCTGCTTATTTAGATGGATTTGAGTTACATCTCTAATCTATTAGTCCTTCTGAATTAAGTGTGTGTTTGTGCTCAGTCTTGAAGCAAACACACGAGTCTAATTTTTTACTTTTCATAATTTCTGTAGAAGGTTGTTTTTCTGCATTTCCCCTTCTGTGTAGAGAAGGCCTTGTGGAAGGCGTGTTGTACCCCTGTTTAGGGAAGACTTGCTTGGGAGCAAGTGGGATTGTATTTCCTCTCAAGGTGAGAGAAGGCCAATTCTTTGGCAGATAGTGGAAATCTCAAGTGTTTGGCTTGAGGACTGGATGTAGGACTTCCATATAGGAAGGGCTGAACCAGGATAAATCCTTGTGCATATTTGTGTGATTGTTCCGCCTAGTTCACTCTTGAATCACACACATCACACTAAGTACTAACGAATTTATTTAGTGTTGTGCAATTTCAGAAGAAAATTTTTAAAGCAGAAGTCCTTTCACCCCCTCTAGGACATCTATTGTGACATTTTCGATCCAACAAGTGGTATCAGAGCGAGGTCTTCTCAGAAGAATCTAAAAGATTTGAGAAAAATGGCAGCTGAAGCTCACACACTACTATGAAGGCCAATCCGTTACAAGGCCACCATTCTTTGATGGTGAAGACTACCAATATTGGAAGAGCGCATGGAGTGTTTTATCAGTACAGACTTTGATTTATGACAGGTAATAGAACAAGGTGATTTCCAAATCATTGGTGAGTCTTCCTCTTCAGGTCTTTCACTAGCTGATAAAAGAAATATGTCATTAAACTACAAGGCAAAAATTATCTCTGCGTGCATTGCCTAAAAGAGAATTTAACAGACTTTCGGCTTGTAAAACAGCAAAAGAAATGTGGGATAAACTTCAAGTAACCTATGAAGGTACTGATAGGGTTAAACAAACTAGAATAGATATCCTTGTATCCCAATATGAACAGTTTAAAATGCTCCCTAATGAGAACATAACTCAAATGTATAACAGATTCTCAAATATAATTGTAGGTTTAAGCTCTTTAGGAAAGTCCTAACATGAAGAAACAGTTAGAAAGATACTAAGATCTCTAACTAATGTCTAGACTCCTAAAGTTACTACCATTGAAGAAGCCCATGATTTAACTCAATATCCATTGATAAACTATAGGGTCCCTCATGGCTCACGAAATTAATATGGAAAGATTTTTCTGAAAATTCTTCAAAAAAGAAAATACCAAATGCTTTGAAAGTTGCAGATTCTTCCTCATCTAAAGACTCTAAAGAAAAGTCAGATGACATGATGATGAGGCTATGCTTTCAAGAAATTGCAGAGAATCCTTGCAAGAAAAAAGAAATTTGGTTCCAAAAGATTTTTCAAGAAGGATAAGAAGAAGAACCAACTTGCTATGAGTGCAACCAACCTGGACATTACAATCTGAATGTCCTAAGCGAAGAAAGGATCAGCAGAAAGATCCGACAGAAAGAAAGGAAAAAAGTTCAGAAATTCAAGAAGAAGGCAATGGCAACAACATGGGACAACGAAGAAGCTGCCAGTTCAGAATCTTCAAGCTCGGAATCTGAAGAGGAAGAAAGGCAAATCTCCCTCATGGCAGGACTAGAGTAGGTAAATTCTAAACCTCCGTTACCTCTGTTCTGAATCAGATTCTGACAATCTTGAAGATGCTTTTAATGAACTGTATGAAATATAAAGCAGTAATTAAGCAAATGAAATAGTTAAACTAAATTTACTAAATCAAGAAAAGACTAATACCTTTCTAAGAATGAAGCAAAGGTTAGATAAAAGTTTACTGAACCAAAAGAGCTAATGAATTGCTATGCGAAGATTTAAAAAATAAAAATAGTAAGATTTTGGAAATGGATCAAACCTTAAGGAACTTAAGGATGAAGAAAAACTAAAAGAGGAAAATATTACCTGAAAGCTACTATAGAAAAGATTTCCAACTACAAAACCTCCCTGTTTGTTAAAATAAAAGGTTCTAGGACAGGAAAGAAGAAATATGGATTAGATACACACACCCCCATTAAATGAAGAAGATATTATTCATCCTGAAGTGTATCCAACCCCAAAATTGTAGCAGAAAAGGAATTAAAAATCATAAAATAAATCAGAATGTTTATAGACAGAAACAAAATTTAACAACACTTCACATATCAAGAATGCTTTTGATTTATGCTGTAGTCATTGTAATCAACTAGGACACCACTGTCAGCACATGCACCACTAGAAACTTGCGTTGGATTCCTAAAACTAACCATCAAGGCCTAAGAAATTTGGGTACCAAAAGTTACAACTTGATTTTATTTGCAGGGTCGGCTGAGGGCATCAAATGGTACTTGGATGGTGGATGCTTAAGGCATATGACAGGTGATAGGAAGTTATCACAACCTTTAGAGATGAAATTGGTCAAGTACCTATGGTGATAATGGAAAAGGAAAAGTGTTAGGATGCAGGACATTGATATTAAGGAGAAGAATCTAATTGAGGATGTCATGTATGTGGAAGGCTTAAAGCATAATCTGGTAAGCATCAGTCAGTGTGTGACAAAGGACACAGTCAATTTTCAGAATGATAAGTGTGTTATTCAGAAGGATAACAAAATTGTGTTTGAAGCTCAAAGAGTGAAGAACTTGTACACATTACAACTAGCAGAACTCAAAGAAGTAAACTTATGTCTTGCAACCACTAAAAGCGAAGAGTCTGATTTGTGGCACAGAAGACTTGGTCATGCAAGCACTTCAGTCTTCAAGAAATTGATAATGCATGATCTGGTTGAGGATCTTCCAAAGATGAAAGTTAAGAAATCTAGAATTTGTTCAGCATGTGCAAAAGGAAAGCAAACCAAGACTTCTTTTCAGTCCAAGACAGTTGTTACAACTTCCAAACCCTTAGAATTAATTCACATGGATTTGTTTGGACCCATAAGGACAGTCAGTCTTGGAGGAAAAGTGTATGGCTATGTGATAGTAGATGACTACTCAAGATACACTTGGGTGTCTTTCCTAGAAGCCAAGTCAGAAGCTTTTCAAGCTTTTCTAAAATTCAGCAAGATTGTTCAGAAGAACCAAAAATTTCAGATTGTAAGCATTAGATCTGATCATGGTGGAGAATTCAAAAATGAAGAGCTTATGAAGTTCTGTGAAGAAAATGGGATTGAACACAACTTTTCAGCACCAAGGACACCTCAACAGAATGGAGTAGCAAAAAGGAAAATAGGACACTGCTAGATATGGCCAGAACTATGCTGAACGAATACAACTTACCAAGATATTTCTGGGCAGAGGCGTCAATATAGCCTGCTACATCATCAACCGTTGCATGACCAGACATATTCTAAAGAAGACCCCATATGAGCTTTACAAGGAAAAGAAGCCCAACATCAGTCATCTTTGACCTTTTGGCTGTAAGTGCTTTATCTAAATAATGGTAAGGATAATTTAGGGAAATTAGATGCTAAAAGTGATGAAGGATTTCTGCTAGGATATATTTCAAAACCTAAGGGTTATAAAGTTTTCAATAGAAGAACATTAACTATCGAACAATATGTGCATATCTTATTTGACGAAACTAACCCTTCTATTAAAAGAATAGAAGAAGAAGAGTGTGTTGAAGATTTGTGCAGGGATCTAGAAAGAACCTCTCTTGAAGAAGAAGAAAAAGAAAAGAAAAGGAAGATCCTCCATTAGAAGATCTTCAACAGCAAGAAGAGCCACAAGAGGACTACCTAGGGAACTAAGGTATCATAGAGAGATCATCCAAGGAAAACATCATAGGTAATCCTCAAGATAGGCTAAGAACAAGAGGTATGCAAATTCCTTGTGATTTTTCTGCTTTAGTTTCTCAAATTGAGCCTAGGACAATCGATGATGCACTGGGTGTAGCAACCTGAATTTTTACGAAAAATAAAAATTTAAATAAAGAATTTAAAACCTAGCTAAGGGATATTTAAATAGAGCATTAAATAAAACTCATTAAATGGAAAAGAGTAATGGCTTTGCTTAATGGATCTTCTAGAATTTATTGGTTCAAAATATGAATTTGAAAGGGGAGAATAATAAGAAAATACCCTAAATTCGAAGTTTATTATATCATAATTGGAAAGGTATATTATAATGCATTAAGTAAGCAATTAGAGTAGGAGTTGGATTCCTAACCTACCCCATATGGATTAGCACGAATTTGGATCTCTTCCAAGTCTAAATAGAGATTGGAAAGCAAGGAAGGAAGGTGGGAGTAAGGAAATCTCGAATTAAGAGGAATTTGAGTAGTAGTAGGAATAGGAACTTGTGTTTACATAAATACACCTCTTAAACTCTCTTGGGCAACCCTAGCTCGTTGCAAGAGTTGCTGGACGTGGAGAAGAGGCTAAGGAGGAGAGGATTTTCGTGGAGAGAAGAAGAACTTGAAGCTTCTTCCCCGTTCTTCAAGTTCTAGCCCTAGAAGAGGAAATCGAGTCAAAGGTAGGCATTCTCACAAGCATAAACCATGAAACTTTTTCTGTAGGTTCTTCCTACCCTCTTGAACGAAACCCCCAAGTTCATATTTTCCATCCATCCTATCTTTTGTTCTTAATTTTTGAAGAACTGCAAACATGATAACCCCGAGGTGTCATGTTTAATTCAAATCTCTATGTATACTTGATCCCATACTACGAAATTTTACAGTAGATAATTCATGTTGTTAGGGATCATTTGCCCCTAAAAAGCCTAAATTTCATTGAGCATGTGCTCGAATTAAATCAGTCTTGCTCTCTATGTCATGTTCTGTGTTACTCGTTGTTGTTCATGCTCAAACCATGTTCTCTCTCGAATCCCTATTTATTGGAAGTACCCTTACATGTCTAGTTTAATTTGCAACTGGTTTTATGATTTTTCGTTCACTATACAATTAGTTATGATTTTTCAAAGCACCCTGTATCATTCGATTTCAAGTTGGCCTGCAATCCAAAGCCTGGTCTGAATCCTGTCAGAGCCAGGTGCAGACAACCAGATTGCGACAGGCCGATATGTCGCCTTCTGGGTCTGATTGCGACCATCCACTTGTCTCTTTCTCAAGCCACGCGACGCCTTCCTTATCACTTTCTGAATGCGACAGTACCTACGTCGCGTTCTGGCCGCCTGAACAACAGCCATGTCGCAACCCATACAGGACCCTGTCGCGTTCTGCCTGGCCCCTGTCGCAATGCTCATTGACCTATGTCACCTTCTCATTTTTTTGATAAAACCCCATGAAAAATTTTTTGTCGCTTTCTAAATAATCCTTACGCCTTCTTACCGTTATACCCCCAGTAAAAACCCTACTTAAAAATGGTGCTATATTGAATGATTTAAAATACATGTTCACGACTTATTTTCTATCTATGATTTCTCTTGCACTTGCACACACTTGAACCATCCATTTATGGCTGAAATATTGCAGAAAATCTCATAATGTGCCTGGTAATTTATTGAAGTAAAGTACATTAATTGCCCTATTTAAAGGACTTGTATTCGTTTCTTGCGTTGTTTATATACCGATATCGATGCTCCACTGTTCTAGAATTCCTCTAGAACGTCGAGCACATGTTTTATATACACACTTTACTTGGCTTGTGGTGAACTCTCCGTCGGATATTCCTTTCGCCGGACTAGTGAACTCTTGCACAAGGCCTCCGTAAGTCTCCTCTGATCATGGATTCCCACATGGTCGACGAGCCGGTTGTACCCTAATACCTATGATACCCTTTAGGGATCTATATGATCCAAACGACTATTAGAGATTCACTCTCGTCTTAAATCACGCCGGACCTCTGAACCTGTGCATAACAGGCCAGTGGTAGGGTCGTGAGTTCCACTTGACTGCCAACACCAAGTGCACGTGTTGTGCAACTGTTACTATCGCCTGATTACTCGACGTATTACGTGCAATGTCCATTAGCTCTCATCTATACTCTACTCGCTACCTACTCACGTTCACTCCACTATCTCATCTATTCATCTAGTGCTCTTATCTATTTCTTGGTACTCTATATTGGCCATTGACTGATTGTCTAAAGATAACATATAACCAATGCTTGGCAATATATAAAGGGCCCGATCTGGTCCTGGGATGTGCACCCGAAAGTGCTAGTGCCCATGGGAGTTAAATGATCAGAGTGTTTGGCATTACACTCAAGTGCTATCTATCTCGACTATCTATATGACAATCAAAACAAAAACGTGCTATACTCTCTCGATGTCTAGAATGACAAACCAGTGCTATACTCGTCGTGCTATTACCATACTTGTGCTAGTTGTGCTATGGCCCCTGCTATTTGTGCTATATTCGATACTTGTGCTATTTTTGGAAACTATACTCGATCTCGTGCTATTGTGCTATCTTATTACCTGTTGTGCTATCTCTTACTATATTTTGACTCTCTTATACCTGCTATCTTTAGACACTCTGCCATTAAATGCATTAATTATTTAAAGCCTGCTTGAGCCTGAGATTTAAGTCCTACTGGGCGTTATCGCTCTCCCTACGTTATTTGATGTTGTGTTCTCAGGTGAGACCGAGGATGACACATACACTCACGAGGAAGGGAATGACCAAGAGTGAAGCCAGGAGTACCCTTGAGTCATTATGTTATCTTAGAGTTTAGTTAGTTATTTCCTTCTGTTGCAATGTAATTGGGCCCTTTAGAATGGCTCTGATATTAGTGGTTGTAACTAGACATTTGGAAATTATTAATGAGAAAGATTTGCTTTAGTATTATTCAGTGTGCAATGGTTTGATGTCTAGTATACGCTCTATACCTTTTCTTGCAACTGCCTTCGCACTCCGATATTCCGCGTTGGGGCGTGACACTGGGTGATGAATCTTGGATCCTTGCTATGCAAGAGGAATTTAATCAGTTCCAACACAGCCAAGTATGGACTCTTGTCCCTAGACCTTCTGACCATCCAGTCATTGGAACCAGATGGGTTTTCAGAAATAAAATGGATGAATCAGGAGCAATCACTAGAATAAGGCCAGACTTGTAGCTCAAGGATATTCCCAAGAGGAATGCATAGATTTTGATGAAACTTATGCCCCAGTAGAGATTAGAAGGCAATCAGAATTTTATTAGCATATGCCTGTTCTCTTAATATTAACCTATTTCAGATGGATGTCAAAAGTACTTTTCTGAACGGTTTTATAAAAGAAGAAATATATGTTGAGCAACCACCAGGATTTGAAGATACTAAATATCCTAATCATGTTTTCCATTTAAAGAAAGCACTATATGGTCTAAAACAAGCCCCAAGAGCTTGGTATGAAAGATTGAGTGCTTATCTTATATCACATGATTTTGTAAGAGGTAAAGTTGATAGCACACTATTTATAAAGAAATTTTCAGATGGAATCTTGATTGTACAAATCTATGTTGATGACATTATTTTTGGTTCTACTAATGAATCACTTTGTAAGTTCTTTGAAAATCTGATGCAAAGTGAATTTGAAATGAGCATGATGGGTGAGCTTAATTATTTTCTTGGGTTGCAAATCAAGCAGACCAAGGAAGGAACTCACATTTGTCAAACCAAATACATTTCAGATTTACTTTCTAAGTATGGTTTCGACAATGTAAGCCATTAGGAACCCATGAGCTCAGGAATTAAGTTAGATAGTGATCCTCTTAGTAAAAAGGTAGATCAAAAGGTCTATAGAGAAATGATAGGATCACTACTCTATCTTACTGCTAGTAGACCAGACATAATGTTTAGTGTTTGTTTGTGTGCAAGATTCCAGCTGATCCAAAAGAATCTCATGTTCTTGCTGTTAAAAGAATTTTTAGGTATCTTATAAATACCAGTAAATTAGGATTATGATATCCCAGATGTTCAGATTTCAAATTAATTGGATATAGTGATGCTGACTATGCTGGATGCAAAATAGATAGGAAAAGCACCAGTGGTACTTGTCAAATTCCTGCAGGGTGCTTGATCTCTTGGTCTTCTAAGAAGCAGAATTCAGTGGCATTATCCACTACAGAAGCTGAATACATTGTGGCTGGAAGCTGTTGTACTCAACTCTTGTGGATCAAACATCAATTGGAAGACTATGGACATCAACTTCAAGAAATTCCAATGCTCTGTGACAATACAAGTGCAATAAACTTGACTAAAAATCCTATCCAGCACTTAAGAACAAAGCACATTGAGGTTAGACATCACTTCATCATGGACCATGTAAGTATGGCAACATTTTACTTGAATTTATGTCACTGAAAATCAACTTGCTGATATCTTTACAAAACCTCTTCCTGAGGATAGATTCACTTCTATTAGAAGAGAAATAGGCATGTGCAATCCTGATTAAATTGCCAAAGTAAAATGATACTTGAACTATATGTTAAGTAATTGTTGTGAAATTTCTGAACTATCTGTCATGACCTATCTATGAAAATTTCTAAGTCCCAACACTATGACTTATGAAGTTAAAGGGCATTCGACTCATGTGTAAAATCTGCATTCGACTGATGAAGTCGAATACACAATTCGACTTACCTTGTTAAAGTTTGAAAAGGCGCTTTCAATTAAAAAATTGGTATAACTAAAACCCATTAAACATTTATGACTTAAAATCGTCAAATCAATCAATCTCGACCGTTCATTCTAAAATCTCCAGTCAGTTACCTTTTTCCTTCCTTATATAAGAAAACCCTTTGTCTATACGAAGACACCCTTTCAAACTTCGTCTCCAACTCCCCTGCCATCTTCCTCTTCTTTGCGCCTTTACTATTCTCCAGCGAAGGTCTTCCGGGCTACTTCGAAACCTCCATTTTCTCCGAGAAAGGTAGGTTCCTCGAACTCTCCTCAATGTTTCTCTCACTCCTTTGATAGTTCCCTGAGCCATTTCCATTTCTCTCTTCTAGATGGCTTCATCTAGGGCTCCGAAAATTGCCCAGTTGACTCCTGAGCATCTCCAACGTCTTGCTAAGATCCCTATCTGTCCAGGGAAAGTTGTGGACTTCTCCCATTTAAGTGGTAGTTTGTCTTGGGTGGAAGAAACCCTAGATTCTATGGGGTGGACCAATCTGTGCCAGATTTCTGACCCTCCTGTAGAAAACGCCATTAAAGCTTTCTATGTTTCTCTACAAGTATCCTTCGGAAACTCAATGTCAGGATATGTTAAGGGGACCAAGATTACCGTGTCTGAAGAGTTGTTGGTTGAGATTTTGGAATGTCCAAATTCTGGGCACAAGCTTAGTGAGATCGTGCCTTTGGAAAAGCAGAAATTGGGAATTATAGGCAATTTGGCTACTGTCAGTAAAAAGGGACTTTTAGTGAATGAACTGTCAGCGGAAAAGAGACTCCTCCATTCAGTGATTTCAAATATTGTGACTCCTAGAGCAGAAACCCATTCTTCCATAACCGCCAGAGATGGAAATCTATTGTTTTGGGCTATTCAGAGGCATAGAGTAAATTTGCCTGCAGTTATTTTGGAAAAGATGATAGCTTCAAAGGATTTGCAGGAGTCCCTTCCTTATGGACCTCTGCTCCCTTTGATTTTCAAAAGGATCTTAGTAGATTTGTCTGGAGAAATCTCTGTTGGAATTAGGGAGAAAATTGGTATTTCCACCTTGAGAAGAAGCCACTACACTTTGGTAAACAAAAGGCAAAATTTATGGTTGAAGGATTCTGTACCTGAGTGTACTCATGAAATCTATCCGGATGAGCCTCTTATTCCCCATCCTCTCAAGTAGCTCAACAACAGAAGAAGCAGAAGAACAAATCAGAACAGATGACAAAGTTCAAATCCAAGAACAAGAAGAACACTTGCATGTCTCATCCTCTCTTCCTGAACCAGATGCACCTGAAGAAACTATAAATGAAGTTTTAAGAGACATAAGAGGAAAAGGAGTAGCATGTGATGATGTCCCTGCATCTACTCCAATGGAATATGAATTTGAGGAAAGGGAACATCATTCTTCCCCTTCTCAGTTTGAGACTCGGCCAAGGTCTCAGGGGGAGAGTAGCAACAACTTTAATTCCATTTTGGATTTGTTGAGCAAGCAACAGGAGAATCTCTCTGTTCTTCAGTTGCAAGTTGAGTTCATAGATGCCAAGTTTGATGGTTTGACTGATGAAGTCAAACAAATTAAGGATCTATTACTTCAGTTTGTGTGCCAACAGGGCACTTCTCAGCCTTCAAGGCCCTCATCTCCTCAACAGCAAAAAGAGCAAGTTCAAGAACAAGAATTGCAACAAGAAGAGCCTTAAGTTCAAGAGCCAGAGCTTCCAACGCAAGTGCAAGCGCATCAAAAAGAGCCTGAGTTACAAGCAGACCAGCAGTAGTCAGATAAAGAACAATCCCAGTAGTTTGAACACCTATCTGAGCAGCAACCTGAGCAGCAGTAGGACCAGGAGCCAGAGCCACAAGCAATTCCTTCACAACTAGCTATTGTGGTATTTCAGCAGAAGGTTGAGCAGCAGCAAGAGCCAGTATTAGAGGAGCCTCCAGCAGCAGCCGCAGAAGTTGAGAAGATTCAGCATGAGTCTAGGCCCAAGAGACCCCTTGAGTCCTTAGCCAAAATCAAGACCTTTAAGAGGAAAGTGAAGCGAAGAATGCTAAAAAATGGTGAACCTATCTTCCCTTCTCCTCCTATGCCAACTCCCTCCATTCCATCTCCCACTACTGAACCTCCTCCAAAGCCTAAAAAGCCTACAACATCTCAACTCAACCTACTGCATCCTCACCACCCACTTCCTCCACGACATACCTTGTTAAAGTTTGAAAGGCACTTTCAATTAAAAAATTGGTATAACTAAAACCCATTAAACATTTATGACTTAAACCATCAAATCATCAATCTCGACCGTTCATTCAAAAATCTCCAATCAGTTACCTTTTGCTTCCTTATATAAGAAACCCTTTGTCTATACGAAGACACCCTTTCACACTTCGTCTCCAACTCCCCTGTCGTCTTCCTCTTCTTCGTGCCTTTACTGTTCTCCAGCGAAGGTCTTCCAGGATACTTCGAACCTCCATTTTCTCCGAAGAAATGTAGGTTCCTCGAACTCTCCTTAATGTTTCTATCACTCCTTTGATAGTTCCCTGAGCCATTTCCATTTCCCTCTTCTAGATGGCTTCATCTAGGGCTCTGGAAATCGCCCAGTTGACTCCTGAGCAACTCCAGCGTCTTGTTAAGATCCCTATATGTCCAGGGAAAGTTGTAGACTTCTCCCATTTAAGTGGTAGTTTGTCTTGGGTGGAAGAAACCCTAGATTCTATGGGGTGGACCAATCTGTGCCAGATTTCTGAACCTCCTGTAGAAAACGCCATTAAAGCTTTCTATGTTTCCCTTCAAGTATCCTTCGGAAACTCAATGTCAGGATATGTTAAGGGGACCAAGATTACTATGTCTGAAGAGTTGTGGTTGAGATTTCGGAATGTCCAAATTCTGGGCACAAGCTTAGTGAGATCGTGCCTTTGAAAAGCAGAAATTGGGAATTATAGGCAATTTGGCTACTGTCAGTAAAAAGGGACTTTTAGTGAATGAACTGTCAGCGGAAAAGAGACTCCTCCATTCAGTGATTTCAAATATTGTGACTCTTAGAGCAGGAACCCATTCTTCCATAACCGCCAGAGATGGAAATCTTGTTTTGGGCTATTCAGAGGCATAGAGTAAATTTTGCCTGTAGTTATTTTGGAAAAGATGATAGCTTCAAAGGATTGCAGGAGTCCCTCCTATGGACCTTTGCTCTCTTTGATTTTCAAAAGGTTATTAGTAGATTTGTCTGGAAAATCTCTGTTGGAATTAAGGAGAAAATTGGTATTTTCCACATTGAGAAGAAGCCACTACACTTTGGTAAACAAAAGGCAAAATTTGTGGTTGAAGGATTCTGTACCTGAGTGTACTCATGAAATCTATCCGATGAGCCTCTTATTCCCTCATCCTCTCAAGTAGCTCAACAACAAGAAGAAGTAGAAGAACAAATCAGAACAGATGACAAAGTTCAAATCCAGAACAAGAAGAACACTTGCATGTCTCATCCTCTCTTCCTAAACCAGATGCACCTAGAAACTATAAATGAAGTTTTAAGAGAGATAAGAGGAAAGGAGTAGCATGTGATGATGTCCCTGCATCTACTCCAATGGAATATGAATTTGAGAAAGGGAACATCATTCTTCCCCTTC
Source organism: Colocasia esculenta (assembly GCA_014218235.1). Lineage (NCBI taxonomy): Eukaryota > Viridiplantae > Streptophyta > Magnoliopsida > Alismatales > Araceae > Colocasia > Colocasia esculenta. The sequence goes on along the minus strand of JACBKR010004712.1, from coordinate 7,330 downwards.
TTAATTTGAGACTCGGCAAGGTCTCGGGGGAGAGTAGCAACAACTTTAATTCTATTTTGGATTTGTTGAGCAAGCAACAGGAGAATCTCTCTGTTCTTCAGTTGCAAGTTGAGTTCATAGATGCCAAGTTTGATGGTTTGACTGATGAGTCAAACAATTAAGGATATATTACTTCAGTTTGTGTGCCAACAGGGCCACTTCTCAGCCTTCAGGGCCCTCATCCCCTCAACAGCAAAAAGAGCAAGTTCAAGAACAAGAATTGCAACAAGAAGAGCCTCAAGTTCAAGAGCCCGAGCCTGTAAAGCAAGTGCAAGTGCATCAAAAAGAGCCTGAGTTACAAGCAGACCAGCAGTAGTCAGATAAAGAACAATCCCAGTAGTTTGAACACCTATCTGAGCAGCAACCTGAGCAGCAGCAGGACCAAGAGCCAGAGCCACAAGCAATTCCTTCACAACTAGCTATTGTGGTATTTCAGCAGAAGGTTGAGCACAGCAAGAGCAAGTATTAGAGGAGCCTCCAGCAGCAGCCGCAGAAGTTGAGAAGATTCAGCAGGAGTTTAGGCCCAAGAGACCCCTTGAGTCCTTAGCCAAAATCAAGACCTTTAAGATGAAAGTGAAGCGAAGAATGATAAAAAATGGTGAAACCTGTCTTCCATTCTCCTCCTATGCCAACTCCCTCCATTCCATCTCCCACTGCTGAACCTCCTCCAAAGCCTAAAAAGCCTACAACCTCAACCTCAACCTACTGCATCCTCAGCACCCACTTCCTCCATGACTGAACTTCCTTCACCTTCCACCTCAGTGGATCCTCCTCCACTTGCATCTATTCCAAGGGATCCATTTCATGAAAACGTTAAATTCAAAATTTATCCTATAAAATATCAATTCAAACCCTCCAAGGCAATATATCCCAGTCTTCACACTCAACCTCCACATTATTTTTCTTCTCTTCCACCACTGCTTCCAAACCAGGAGCAGGAAAATCCCTCCTTCATCTAGCTGAAATTCTTCCAAGTATCAGCTTCTTCCTCCAGTAAGATCCAAGTTAAAACAACCCAGCACAACTTTTTCCTCCTTTTGGTATGCCTTCATCCACCACTCTGAACATTACATGAATCTGTTCAGAGAATATCTATCCATCAGAACATTTCTGAAGTTCATGAGATGCCAGGATTCACATTTGAACACTGGCTTCCAACTCTTCTTCACACCACACAAATCTCAGGGATGACTCCACTTGATTTCTCAAAAACGCCATAGCCTAACTCACAAGGAGTTCCTTGATCTCTATCCAGATGAAGTAGCAAAATATCAAGAAACCCAATCCAAAAACCATTTTTGACTGTTCCGCTTCACTTGAATATGAGGTTCTATGATATGTTTTGGACTTCATATCTGGGATTCTCAGGCCAAGTACACAGATTGAAAACTTCAATTTTGAAAGATTTAAATTGGGTCTGCCTGATGTATCTAAGGGCAATGGGAAAATCTCTAAGAGGCCAAAGAGAAATCATTCCCTCCATGACTGTGGCATTATCTTCCGGAGTATATCCCTCCTTTATATGTACTATTGCACACAGGAAAGACTTTACTGAAGCAGTCTTCATAGTTTCATCCGGATTTCCACTAGATTCAAGATCGAGTACAAGCTGCAATTATCTTTTTAGAGGTTTGTTTCTTCTACAGCTCTCCAGAACCCTCATCACTTGCTAGACTTTCAGTTATGTTTGCTGAATCTGAGAGGTTCTCACTCGATCAGTGGATACCTGTTTACCCTTCAGATCAAACTGTTTGTGAGAAAATGAAGCTTTCTCCCTATGAGTATATGTCCAAAAGTCTCAAGGATTTAAGGAAGAACATTGGTCATAAGTGGGCACAGAGGTACCTAGTTTTTTATCAGGCCAAAGAAGAAGCTGTGTCCCGAGGCTTGCACTGGAACATCACCGTCCATGAATTTCTTTTTCTTGCAGCCTCCACCAAAAGATTCATTCCCCTTAAATTTCGTCTGGACAAGGACAAGTTCTACAGAAGACTTGCCTAGTACCATAAGCGTCATATCAAATCCCATAGGAAGCTTCCCTCAATCGATCCTAGCTACACTATTTAGTAGCTTGTTTAACACTTCTTCTCTGAAAATGAGCAGAAGCTCTGGGACCTTCTCAAGCCTTATTTTAATCAAATTCCCAGATCTTGTACTTACCTAGCTCATTGTCTAGGTCTTACACATTATGTTCTGTACTTATTTTCAATTTCTGAATGCAGATTCTGATCTCTCGTGTGTTATTGTTCCCTTTATGTTATGCCACAAAGGGGGAGAAAGAAGTAAAAAAAAAAAGGGACAGTAAGTATACATGTTTTTCACTGTCTATTAAAGATTTTTGTCATTAACAAAAAGGGGAGAATTGTTGAGCAACTACCCCTAAGAAAATCTAAGATTTTGTAGATTTAGCATATTTCATGTTTTTGCTATGACAAAATTTTAAATAGACTTTCTACAAAGTAAATATATCAATTACATATCACAAAAAATTATATTTTACAAATATATACTATAGTCAATAAGTATGGCAAAACTCCATCTCTAGAAATTTTCTAAGTCCACAGTTTCTCCCTACGTCATACTGAATCCGACGGGAGACTTTGATTGCTAACTTCGACTCCTTTAGAATTAAGTCAAAACAACCCAAAATTTTTTCGAAGTCCACACTTTTATACATCATCGACTGGCAACTCCGACTTATACAATCGAATCCTTCATAAAGTTAACTACATAATCTGACTGTCAACTTCGACTCCTACTGTCGATGCTTCATAACTAAATTCCTCGTATTCGACTTCTACACAGTCGAATTATAATCTTCTTCTAAAGTCGAATTGCCTTCATTTCCTCAAAAAATTCTATCTTCCACAATAGTCAAATTATTCATTTTTTTCAACTCCGACTTCTAGAGTCCAATTGTAATCTTTCTCAGAAGTCGAATCATTCTTGTCAACTCTGACTTTTAAGTCGAATTGTAAACTTCTTCAGAAGTCAATCACCTTATTTTCTCTTCAACTTCTATAGTCGAATTGCAATCTTTACTGAAGTCGAATTATTATTTTTTCATCTTCGACCTCTGTATTCTAGTATAGTTCTTATTGAAGTCGAATCACTCCTATTCCATCTCCGACTTCTACATCCGAATTGTATGATCTTATGAATTCAACTTCACTGTCAGTTCTATACTTGTATTTTTTGGTCTCCGAGGTTAAACAACTAATCTAATCTTGTTTTCCTAATCATCTTGGACATCATTTTTAATAAGATCTTCATTGACTAAATATTTTATTGATCCATTATATTATATTATTTCTCTGACAGGACAAGACATATTATACTTAACTATTCATCCAAAAAATGTTCAGATTATTTCTACAATATTTTGAACTGAGCTCTGTTTCTTCATGTCTTTGTTCTAGATTTCTTGGATACAAGAGATACAATGCATTTATGTAGTTTCAGGTGCATGGCATCTGACAAGACTTACCTACCACTGTCAGACCATACTCTACCTTTTTTAGCATATCTGCCTGTCTCCTCTTTCTGTCTGAAAGCATGCCTGTACGAGGTTTCCATGTCTTTTCTTTTTGTTCTCTGACTCACCTACCTCAAAGGTATGGAGATACTCTTTCTTTTTGTCCTGTCTTTGCTGCAGACATTTATTGAAGCACGTTTTCAGCATGCCTCCTTCACAGTCCATTTAATGGGAAGTTGATCCTCTAGCTGTGAAGCTACAACCCTCATCTGAAGACATTGGAAAGAAGCAAAACAGAAGGACCCTTGGACAACATGCTTGATAAGATCCAAAGGATCCAGAACTTCTCTTCAAACGGCTACATTTGCAAAGGCCATTCTTCAACGGCTACAATCTCCAACGGCCATCTTTAAACGACTATTTTCTGAGTCTATAAAGGATTGAAGTTTGAAAAGAAACACTAGATAGACAACCACACAAGAAGCATCACATCTCCTGTGATTTCAACACTTAGCTTCTTCAAGAGATTACACAAGCCTTCTTCAAAGCTCCAAGAAAAAGAGAGAGCCTTCCTTTCACAGAATTTCTCAAGCTCTCTTCTTTTTTTCTGAAGTCTTGTGTCCGGGTGGCAATTGTAATTGTTTATGCTCTGAAGTCCACCTTGCTTATTTGATAGAGATTTGAGTTACATCTCTGATCTATTAGTCCTTCTGAATTAAGTGTGTGTTTTGTGCTTAGTCTTGAAGCAAACATACGAGTCTGATCTTTTACTTTTCCTGTAATTTCTGCAGAAGGTTGTTTTCTGCATTTCCCCTCCTGTGTAGGGAAGACCTTGTGGAAGGCAGTGTTGTACCCCTGTTTAGGGAAGACTTGCTTGCGAGCAAGTGGGATTGTATTTCCTCTCAAGGGTGAGAGAAGGCCAATTCATTGGCAGATAGTGGAAATCTCAAGTGGTTGGCTTGAGGACTGGATGTAGGACTTCCATATAGGAAGGGCCAAACCAGGATATATCCTTGTGCATATTTGTGTGATTGTTTTTGCCTAGTTCACTCTTGAATCACACACATCACACTAAGTACTAACGAATTTATTTAGTGTTGTGCAATTTCAGAAGAAAATTTTAAAGCCAAGAAGTCCTATTCACCCCCCTCTAGGCAACACCAAGATGTACCAGGATTTGAAGAGATCTTTCTGGTGGTCTGGTATGAAGAAGGATGTGGCCGAGTTTGTGTCCATGTGTTTAGTATGCCAACAAATGAAGGCCGAGCGTCAGCGACCATCGGGCCTTATGCAGAAGATGGAGATACCTGTATGGAAGTGGGAGACAATCACCATGGATTTTGTGACAGGTTTGCCCCGATCAGCTAAGGGCAATGACTCGATTTGGGTGATTGTAGATCTTTCTCCAAGACGGCGATTTCTTGCCTATGAAGAAGAAGCAGTCCGTGGAGAGTTTGGCTAGCTGTATTTCAGCAGCATCGTGAGATTGCATGGCGTGCCGAAGTCTATCATTTCTGACCGAGACCCGAGGTTTACATTGAGGCTGTGGCAGGGTCTTCAGGAGGCTTTGGTTTCTTAGCTGAAGCTTAGTTCGACGTTCCATCCCCAGACAGATGGCCAGTCTGAGAGGACTATCCAGACGCCCGAGGATTTGTTGAGAGTGTGCGTGCTGATTGAAAGGGTGATTGGGAGCGTCATTTACCTCTTGTGGAGTTCACCTACAACAACAGTTTTCCATGCGAGCATTGGCATGGCTCCGTTTGAGCTTTGTTATGGCGACCCTGTAGATCTCCTTTGTGCTGGGAGGAGACAAGCGATAGGCATTGGTTGGTTCGAAGTTGGTGCAGAGACTTCAGATAAGATTCATTTATCAGGCAGAGGTGTGTTACGGCGCAGGATAGGCAGAAGAGCTATGCCGACAACAGAAGGAAGGATTTGGAATTCGAGGTTGACGAGCATGTTTTTCTAAGGTTTTCGCCTACCCAAGGTGTTTGTCCGTTTGGCAGGTATAATAAGTTGATCCGATTCATTGGCCTGTTTTGAGATTCTCAAGCAGATGGGCAGTGTGGCATATGAGCTAGCTTTACCTCCAACACTAGCGAGTGTGGACCAGTCTTCCACATGTCTATGCTCAGGAGATACGTGCAAGATCTGTCTCATGTTATTAGTCACGAGCCATGGGAGATTCAGCCAGACTTGTCGTATGTAGAGCAACCAGTAGCTATCATAGATCGAAAGGTTCAGCACCTCAGGAACAGAGTATTGCGTCCTGAAGGTGCTATGGTGGAATTTCTCACGGGGGAGGCTACATGGAGCTTGAGGATGCCCTGAAGAAAAGTACCCCATTTGTTTGGTTAGTATTTCATTCTAACTTCGAGGATGAAGTTTTCTTTTAGGGGGAGAGGGTGTAAGGCCCTCGAACTTTATTCATATTGCGTTTATTTATATGCATATAGTATTTGTTGTAAATAGCATGTTTAATTATTTACCTATGTGCATATGTAATATGTGTTTAGTTTCTGTACATATTACATTTATTTAATTATGTATATTGTATTTAAATAATGCTGTGCATATTGTATGTATTATGTATGTAGGTTTACTTAATATTTTGTTTTCGCCGAAATCCCGTTACATCACATCCATTGACGTTAAGGCAGGTTGACGGCAACCAGTGTGCTGTTGACTTCATGTTGATGTTCAGATCGATGGACGCTGACTTCTTGTTAACGGCAGTATGTGCCATTTACTTCTCTCCGGTTATGTTGTGATTCCAGATCTAAAACGACTGCATTTCTTACGGTTCTTGATTTGGAAACCTATCCCTCACGGTAGGAAATCCAATCCTAAGCGTACCCCGACCCATTAGCCCTATAAACCCCTAGTTTTTGGCGAATTAGGTCTTTGGCTAAAAGGAAAACTAGGGTATGTGGAAGAGAAAACTGAGTTTTTTGCAAAGCTTGATCCGGCATGTGTGGGCTTCTTCTGACGATCTACATCGACTGGGAGGTACTCCTTAGATTGTTGAGCTTCCCCAACTCCAGAAGATCTTCTGTGCTGGTGTGAAGTTGATTCGTGGGCCAAAAAGAGTCTTGCGCCCGCCCAAAATTTGGCCAAGCCCGCGGGCCTGTCGGGCCAACTCAGCCCATTGACAGCCCTAGTTGTACCATTAACACATACACCCTAAGGGGTCATACTAGACCTGTACGGCATGCTCCAACCATCCATAGTACTGTCTTTGACATCGCGCCGTCCTCTTGACCATGTTTGTCATGACCAAGTGTAGACCACCATATTTACCAAATTGCATGTACCCGAAGATACTATTTGCAACCGTTATTATCACCTGTTTTAAATGTTGTTTTACGTACTTTGACCTATAGTTCTCGCTATTCATGTTCTCATCTATACTTTCATCTATTCATCAATTACTCTAATCTATCTATCTTAGTACTCTCTATGGCCATTTGACTGATTGTCTAAAGATATAAAATATGATCATGCTTGGCAATATAAAGGTCTAGTCTGGTCCTAGGAGGTGCGCCCAAAGTGATAGTACCCCACCGGAGTTAATTGACCAGAGTGTTTGACATTACACTCCAGTGCTATACTATCTCGACTATCTATTGACAATCAAAGTGCTATACTATACTCGACTCGTTTGTGCTAGTGCTATTTGGTGCTATGGCCATCCTACTCTTTTCTGCGATACTTGAAACATGTGCTATTTGAACCATGCTATTTGTGCTATTACCTCGCTCGACATTACTTGACTCTCTCTGTCATTTATACTCTTCTCTTTAATATATAATCACT
>JACBKR010004711.1:0-27209 GCA_014218235.1 Colocasia esculenta | reverse complement strand
CTATATTATACTGTGCTAGTTGTGCTATGGCCATCCTGCTATTCGTGCTATACTCATACTTGTGCTATTCTTGGAACTATACTCGATACTTGTGCTATTTTGGAAACTATACTCGATCTCGTGCTATTATGCTATCTTGTTACCTGTTGTGCTATCTCTTGCTATTTTGACTCTCTTGTACCTGCTATCTTTAGATACTCTGCCATTAAATGCGTTAACTATTTAAAGCTGCTTGAGCCTGAGATTAAGTCCTACTGGGCGTTATCGCTCACCCTACGTTATTTGATGTTGTGTTCTCAGGTGAGACCGAGATGACACATACACTCACGAGGAAGGGAATGACCAAGAGTGAAGCCAGGAGTACCCTCGAGTCATTATGTTATCTTAGAGTTGTAGTTAGTTATTTCCTTTAATTGCAATGTAATTGGGCCCTAAAGATTGGCTCTGATATTAGTGGTTGTAACTAGACATTTGAAAAGTTATCAATGAGAAAGATTTTCTTTAGTATTATTCAATGTGCAATGGTTTGATGTCTAGTACTCACTCTATATCTTTTTCTTGCAACTGCCTTCGCGCTCCGATATTCTCGTCGGGGCGTGACACCAACCGCAGACACGGCGGAAAACACCCGAGGCAAACCAGATCTTGTCGCGCCCTCCAAGGGGGTCGCGTTGGGGAAGCGCATCGCGACAACCAGGTTGTCGCGACAAGGCACAGCGTCGCGATAAGCGCGTCGCGACAATAGCTTGTCGCGACGGCCAACTGGGTCGCGACACTACCCTTATCGCGACAGCCAACCACGTCGCGATAAGGTCGCATCAGACCGGGGCGACACCTTCTCTGAAGTCGCGATGCGCTCGGCGGTCGCGACATCAGCTGGAAGGCCGACCACCGGGATGCTACATCTCGGGGTCCCCCACATGCTACAACCACTACAACCAAGGGGAGGGGCATGGGGAAAGCATTTAAAGCATGCAAACACACAAAGGGACTTCCAATCACTCGGATTGGAAAGGGCACAAGAATCCTTACCGGAGAACGAAGAACCAACCACAAAGGGGCCTTCACGACGCCACAGCCACCTCCTTCTCACTCCACAATGCCGCTTCGAGCTCCACACGAGCCGCCAACGCCGCCAAGCTCCAACTGCCAGAGAAGGCAAAGCTTTCCCCCTCAGAGAGGAGGAGGGAAAGGAAAAGGGAAGGAAAGGAAAGGGGAAGCCGGCCAAGGCTTTTAGCCTCGGCCCCCAGAACGCGACGGGGCGGGGCGTCGCGATACAAACCTTATCGCGACGACCGCCCAGACCGCGACCAGAACGCGCCCACCCTGGCGCCGCGGGACAACCCGACAGGTCAGTCTGCCACGCCTGCCACTCTAACAGGCGTCAGACGACCAAAAAGCAGAAAACAGTCGTGACCTGTGACGGGCGCGATAAGAACGCGACGCGAAGGCGTTCGCAACAGGGATGACTGTCGCGACGGGCACCTCCGTCGCGGACAAGGCTAGTCATCCCACACACAACGAAAAGTCAGAAAGCCCGAGATGTTACATTCTTCAAGACAACTGAAGACGCCTGAATTCAACTACCCTGTGCATGATCTAGAGTTGGCTGCCGTGGTCTTTGCCTTGAAGATCTGGAGACATTACTTATATGATTAAAAGTTCACTGTCTACTCAGACCATAAAAGCCTGAAGTACTTATTCTCCCAGAAGGAACTCAACATGAGACAGAGAAGATGTATAGAATATCTGAAGAATTTTGACTTCAACATCCAATAACATCCAGTCAAGGGTAATGTCGTGTCTGATGCTCTTAGTAGGAAGCCAATGGCATCTGTTTCAAGTCTAGTCCTTGGCGAGATGCAACTACTAGACAATTCGCAGGTTAGACTTAACTATTGAACATAGAAATGATCAAGTCTTGGTTGCCAATATCAAGATTCAATCTGATCTGCTAGAGGAGATCAAAGCTCACAGATAATGATCCATTCATAGTTCGCATCAAGGAAACCTTAGCCGGAAGACCGGACTTTGCTATGACTAAGGATGGAAGACTGGTGTTCCAAGGCAGGACATGCATTCCCGACAATGAAGAACTGAAAAGGAAGCTAATGGATGAAGCTCACAAAACAAAGTACACTATCCACCCTGGAGTACCAAAATGTATCAAGACATGAAAAGAACTTTTTGGTGGCCGAACATGAAAAGAGAGGTAGCTGAACATGCCGCACACTGCCTTACTTGCCAACAAGTAAAAGCGGAACACTTGCGCCCTGCTGGTGTACTCAGACCGCTAGATATTCCAGAATGGAAATGGGAAAGCATTGGCATAGACTTCATCATGGGTTTACCCAAGACTCATGGTGAACTCGACGCCATATGGGTCATTGTCGACCGACTAACCAAATCTGCCCACTTTCTGCCTATAAAAAGTAAGTGGTCGATAGAAGTACTAGTTGCCTTATATGTCAAAGAGATTGTAAGACTGCACGGAGTTCCATCATCTATTGTCTCGGATCAAGATCCGAGATTCACATCTCATTTTTGGAAAGGACTGCAAGGTGCACTGGGTACTAAACTCACTTAGTACCGCATTCCATCCACAAACTGATGGGCAAACTGAAAAGACCCAACCAAATAGTGGAAGACATGTGAGAGCGCACTATAGACTTCCAAGGATATTGGAATGAGCACCTATCCTTCATTGAGTTCACCTATAACACAGTTACCATGCAGTAATAAGATGGCACCGTTCGAAGAACTCTACGGAAGAAATTGTAGATCTCTTGCATGCTGGAATGAAGTGGCAAAATAGCAATGGCTAGGCCCGGATATGGTAAACGAACAACAAAAGACATTCAGGTGATTAGAGACCGGCTTAAACTGCTCAGTCTAGACAAAAGAGCTATGCGACAAAAGAAGGTGAGACTTAGAATTCCAAGTCGGTGATCATGTATTCTTAAAGGTGTCACCTACTCATGGCATCCAAAGATTTGGTGTGAAAGGAAGCTCAGTCCTAGATTTTTGGTCCTTTTGAAGTTCTTGAAAGGATTGGTGACGTTCCATACCGACTGGCCTTGCCACCGGATCTGGCATGTGTATACACTGTGTTCCATGTCTCCATGCTCAGGAAATATGTATATGATCTTACACACATCATTCGCCACGAGAAGCTGGTATTGAACAAGGATGTGACATATGAAGAGAAGCCAGTCAAGATACTGGAACAAATAAAACAGCTCAGGAACCGTCCCATCCACGTGGTTAAAGTCTTATGGAATATCGCGAAATGGAAGAAGCCACATGGGAACCGGAAGAACCATCAAGCGAACTACCCTGACCTTTTCGGTAAGACATTCTTTCCTGGATGATCATATGAATTTGGGGACAAAATTCTTTTTAGAGGGGGAGGATGTAGCAAACTGGATAATTTCGAAAAATAAAATTTAATAAAAAAAAAAATTAAAGTATTAGAAATCAAATAAAAGAGAATTAATAATTAATTAAATGAAAAAGTAATGGGCTTTGTTAAATAGACCCATTAGAAATTAGTGGGCCAAAATAGAGATTTTTAAAAGGAAAAATATCCTAAATTCATACTAAATTATACTTAATTAGAAAAGGGGTATTTAATGCATTAAATAGCTAATTTGAGTTAGGTTTGGATTCCTAAAATAGGTTGGCCACGAATTTGGTCCCAACCTAACCCAAATTGGAATTGGTATGCTTAGAAAGAGGAGAGAAATAGAAATCTCAGAATTAAATAGTAATTATAGTCCTATTAGGAAATAGAAACCCAAAAGGCATAAATACTCTCTTTAACCCCAATGGCTAGCCCTAGCTCGTACCCAAGGCTTGTTGGACCAGGAGGAGAGGCCAAGGAGGAGGAGATTTCGTGGGAAGAAGCACTTCTCAAGCTCTCTCTCTCGTTCTTCAAGATCTAGCCCTAGAAGAGGAAATCGACCAAAGGTAGGCACTCTCACGAGCAAACTAAATCAATTTCGTCTGTAGGTTGATCTAAACCTTAGGAATCAAAGCCCTCTTGTCTCATATTTTTCCATCGAGCAAATATTTTCTTCTTGATTTTGAAGTTCTGTAAACTCCATGACCCTGAGCCCCCTTTTTAATTCTTGATCTCCATTAATACTAAACCCCATGCTACGAAATTTTTATCAGGGATACTAATCATGTTAGGCTTCTTTTTTACCCCTGAAAGCCCTAATTTTTATTAACCCTACATCGTGAATTAATTCTTTTACCCTAACTATGTATTGATCCTTGTTCTACGTGAAGTATCATGATTAAACCTTGCTGAAACCATGTCTGTTTTCAAATTCCTATTTACTGTATTACCCATGTGAGTCTAGATTAATTCGCAACTAGTTTCATGATTTTTCATCACCTGTACAAATAGATATGATTTTCTGAATCACCATGTGTCAAAATAGGTAAGTCGCAATCAATGCACTATCCTCTCCATGTCGGACTCAGGCGCAGACCCTGTGAACGCGACGGCCCGATAGGCCGCGTTCACTAGGCCATCGCGACAGAGTCTTCTGTCGTGATCTGATCGCGACAGGGCCTGTCGTCGCGATCTGTTGCCCGATCTGACGAGCCGTCGCGACAACACCTTTCGTCGCGATCCGATCGCGACAGGATCTGTCGTCGTGATCTCTCTGCCTGAACCGATGAGGCCATCACAACCTGTACAAGAGCCTGTCGCGTTCTGCTTGACCCCGTCGCGACCCTCATTAGAGTACGTCGCGATCTAGGCTTTTTGCATGAAACCCCCTATCTCTACAAGTCTTGGCTTTCTACAGTGTTTGTACCCTCTCTTAACAGTCAGTACGCAGTAAAATACTTGTTATAAACTGAACATTTTTGTGTGATTTTAAAAGACATACACTGACTTATTTCTAGCTATGATTTCATGACACATGCACACACTTGAACCATCCAATATGGCTTATTTGACATGAAATACTTCATAATGTATCTGGTAATTTATAGTTAAATTGTCATATTTTAAATAGACTTGTCTACGTTTTTTCGCGATGTTTTGGGAATACCGTTATCGACGCTCCACTGTTCTAGAATTCCTCTATAACGTCGAGCACTTGTTTCTATACACACTTTCTCTTGACTTGGACGAACTCTCCGTCGGATACTCCTTCTGTCGGACTAGTGAATCCTTGTTCAAGGCCTCCGTAAGTCTCCTCTGTCCATGGATTCCCACATGGTCGACGAGCCGTTGTACCCTAACACCTATGATACCCTTTAGGGATCAACATTATCCAAACGGCTATTAGAAGTTCGCTCTTATCTTGAATCACATCGGACCCTCTAGACCTGTGCTTAACATGGCCAGTGGTAGGGTCGTGATTCCACCTGACTGCCAACACCAAGTGCACGTGTTGTGCACTGCTACTAACTGCTACTATCGCTTGTTTACTCGACGTGTTACGTGCATTGACCACTAGCTCTCGTCTATACTCTACTCGCTCATCTATTCACGTTCACTCTACTATCTCGTCTATTCATCTAGTACTCTCATCTATTTCTTGGTACTCTCTCTTGACCATTGAATGATTGCTAAAGATAAACAATATAACCAATGCCTGGCAATATATAAAGGGCCCGATCTGGTCCTGGGATGTGCGCCCGAAAGTGCTAGTGCCCATGGGAGTTAAATGATCAGAGTGTTTGGCATTACACTCGAGTGCTATCTATCTCGACTATCTAAATGACAATCAAAAGTGCTATGTTCTCTCGTTGTCTATTGACAAAATTGCTATACTATACCCATTGTGCTATTGATATACTTTGTGCTATTTGTGCTATGGACGTCCTGCTATTTGTACTATACTCTCGACACTTGTGCTATATTTGAAAGTTGTGCTATTTCGTTCACGTGCTATCATGATATCTCTTACGTTACATGGCTCTCATCGCTCTAATCATTAGTTACTCTGCCTTTTAATACATTAATAATTTAAAGCCTGCTTGACTATTGAGATTTAAGTCCTACTGGGCGTTATCGCTCACCCTGCGTTATTTGTCGTTGTGTTCTCAGGTGAGACCGAGGATGAACTATACACTCAAGAGGACGGGAACGACCAGGAGTGATGTTATGAGCACCCTAGTGTCTTAGTACTATGTTAGAGTTATAGTAGTAGTTTGAGTTTAGTCTTTTACTTATTTCAATGTAATTGGGACCTATAGATTGGCTCTGATATTAGTGGTTGTAACTAGACATTGTAAGTTATTAATGAGAAGAAATTTCTTTAGTATTATTCATTGTGCGATGGTTTGATGTCTAGTACTTGCTCTGTACCCGTTTACTTGCAACTGCCTCGCGTTTCGATATTCCGCGTCGGGGCGTGACACTTGAGCAAATACTCAAAGTACACACACACACTCAAACACACTCTCTGATAGAATTAATCTGCACATAACACTTGTGCAAATCAGTCACCACTCAGAAACAACAGAAGGATAATTAAGAGGTAAACATCGACAATAAGCCTCTAGCTAGCAATCACATATTATGCAAATAATTACACTTTCCATAACCTCAAATTCTTTATTTATTTCAAAAGATCAAATCTAATACAATCATAATTCCAAATTTAGGACTATAGGACTAAGACTCAATAAAACGGAAAATTACATATTATGCTCACTCCTACTACATTATTCTAATACTCTCAATTTCTCAAACTAAATACTATGACACCATTAAAGGTTCAAATCCCAACCCTTCTTTGCTAAAATTCATCTTTGTTTCAAGCAAGGCATCTAAATTTTCCCTTCGACTTACTAACTTGTCACGCCCCGACGTGAAATATCAGATGTGAGGTCATTAATATAAAGCAAGTATAGAGCGATACAAACATCAACCACTACGCAGTGTTAAATAATATAAAACCAACTATATTTCCTTATTCCTACCGCCATGTCTGTTACATTCATCAGTTCAGAACCCAGAGAACTTCGTCATACTTACTTAAAACATCGAACTAAACTAAACTCTAACAGCACTAGACGACACTGGGGTCACTCTTGATTCTGCTCATCGATGCCATCCTCTTGAGTATGGTCCCCTTCATTATTATACTCGCCTGAAAACATATCATAATTACGTAGGATGAGTGATAGTGCCCAGTAGACTTAATATCTCGTAGAACAAGCATGCTTTAAGTGATTACATGTATTAAATAAGAGACTAATGATGAATAAAGTCAGGTAATGTCGAGAGATAATAGCACAACAGCATGGTATAGGTAGCATGTAGCACCCCGGAAAATTCAGTAATTTAATATTTTAAATAAATGAAAATAAATAATTTTCGTATTATCTAAATGGTAGAACTTACGTACCACTATCGTACGTGAGAGAACACATCGGAAAATTCCGTAAAATTTATAAATCCACCCCAAACATTATTCCTAAATGTTCCACGAAAAAATTCGTGCAACGAAAATCTGATTGGCCAGTGTACGTCACACTGTGACTGATTATCCAAATTAGGAAACTAGGTCAGAAAACCGTTAACACGGGAATATAACACGATCATGGATTAAATAAACATGTTGGGGAGACTTCTAACATCATGTAGTGATGACCCATTATCAAAATTGGGCCAATGGATCACTTTTGGCCCAAAATAAATGAGCAAGAAAAATACATAGAAATTTGTAACCCTATTGAGCTGAAAATAGGAGGAGGTAATTAGGGCAAATCCCAAGGCATTAGACCTTCTTGGCAACCCAATTTCGTGGCTAACCATGGTGGGAGGTTTCCTAATGCCTCTCACATACTATTGGGGTGAGAAATCACCAAAATATGGAAGGTGGAAGGCCAAAACCGCACCTTGCCTTTCCTTCACCCAATGGGACTTCTAAAACACACTAGATGCATATTACACATGCCATGAAATCCTAGGGGATGAAAATACACATTGTTGGGGTCGTGGGAGGCTGTTCTTGAGCACCCCAAAGGAGAGGAAACCGCCCCAACTGGAGCTTCTTCTTCTCTGCTGCGTTCTGCATCAACCTATGCAGAAAGCTCTTCTTGGAGTCGACCAAAGGTAAACCAACCCTAACCAAACCTTGCAAGACTTATACCCCTGGAAATAGGGTCGAGTCTAGTTCCTAATCCCACTAGTTTTCCTATTTTTCATTCAGTAGATCGGGAGCAGTAAGCGTTCTCCTCCAAGTGGTCTGAAGGAGGGCTTTCTGAAAAATATGACTTCTTCAACCCAAAAGGTAGGTGATCTCGGGCCAAATCTTAATAAAGCATATAATATGGTAGAGCATCGAGGGTACTTTCATGTCCAAGTGGTTTCATTGAGTACATCTTGAGTTATAAGTGTTTTTCCAAAGTCGCGCATGTTAGGGACGTTTTATGTTCATGTCAATTTCTCACACATCTCGAGGCCGTTTTGAATGATTCCAAAACCATAGCCCTCTTCGATTACATGTTCCCAACAAGTTTCATGTTGACATTTTTGTCCCAAGAGCCCTAGATTAGAAGTTAAATCATTTCATGAGTCGTGCTGTTTTCTTCTGCATTTTCGGACAAGAACCCAAAATGCGACAGGTTCAGATGATGCTTTTTGCATGCATGTGAATCGCGACCGGCGACCCACGTCGTGATTCATAGCGCACCCATACGGCCCTGGCGCCTCAACTGTGCACTGCCAAGTTTTCTGCGCCTGCCTGAAACGTGACGGGTCCCGCCCAAGATTTTCCAGCGAGTTTTATATTACTATTTTAAACGTGTTTTCATGAACGCGACGGGGTATCCCGTCGTGATTCAAACATGAAGGCGACTCCATAGGCCGTTGCGATTTACATCTATACATGTTAACATTGTTCCGACTGTAAACAACGTTAGTAAATGCGTCGACTGTATCCGGTGCGGATTTCCAGGCCTACCCGAGGCCTGTTTTACATGGTATTAAGTGCATGATTTGCATGTCTTGGTTCTAATCATTTCATGAGGTCTATTTAATGGCATAAAAGTAATTAAGCCATTAAAAGCTATAATTACCTAAAGGTTATTCTAATTGCCCATTAATGATGTGACCATTCATGTAACTATTGATTTACTCTTCTTACCATTCTATCTTGCAAAATGAGAATTGTTATATTAAAATATTGCAAACCATGTTTAGTTAATGCATAGTCTCATCTCATGTTAGCATGTTAATTGTTTTTCCCGCAAGCTTGGAACCGATGGAATGTGGATTGAGATACGTATATAACTATACACTTGCACATCTAGGCAGCCCTTTCTGGGGGATTGGGAACTCACGGCCGGTCATTCCGTATCGGCAGTCTAGTGACCTTTCTTTTAAGACCTCTGTAATTCTCCGTACTCCGTGATTCCCTCATGGAGACCGAGTTGGTTGTACCATTGAAGTTCCCTGGAGAGAGCATGCACTTCCTTTCTTCTCTTGTTCTCGTGAGTGTGATTTATAATCTAGGCTTAAGCCATGAATGAAAGAGTGAACTAAAGTATAAATTGTGTTGTTATGCTGCCGAAATTATCTCTTGACTATTGTTATCATGCAATCATGTTCACATTACTTGCTACTTGTTCTCATCATCATCTTGAACATGACATTACTATTGCTTTCATATTGAAACTCTTGTTATTGGCCATTAATGACTGTGGGTATCTACATTTAAAATTAAGTGAGATGCTGACCGGGCACGGAGATTGTTTAAGGGCTCCAGTCTAGCCCCAATGATGGAGAGTCATAATATTGTCACGCCCCGACATTTAGCAGCGTAAAATAATGTCGAGAGCGTGAGCGATACAAGTGTACGTATCACAATCGAGTAATTCAGAGTGACACTAATATAACACAAGATATGAGACAATAAGATTGCCAGCCAAATAACCTTTATTTCATTTCCAATCAACTAGTTTAAACATCTTACATCATCAGAGCCAATAACTGGGCCCAATATTGTATCTCAAATACATGTGAATCAATAAAGAAAACTAACTATTACAACTCTTGACTCTAAACTCGCTGGCTGACTAGCTACATGGACGGGTGCAGTTGAGCAGCTCATCACTCGTCCCCAGTCCCATCATTCTCCAATTCTTCATACTCATCTCCTGAAAATATTAGGAAAGCAGGTGTGAGCACACTAGCGCCCAGTAGGATTTACATCTCATGGTGCGGGCATGCTTTACGTAATTAACATGTTAACATTGGCAATACTATCATGCAATGCTCATGACAATAACGATAGTGACAAATCCAAATCATAACATGTACGAGGATGGTTCAATAACAATTCTCATGTAGGACGGAACGATTATCAATGAGGAAGATGATAGTTCAATCACTTGACATGTAGGGAGAAATTCAATAGCATGTAGCATGTGCAATAGATTTCTCAAGTTGAATTCCGCAGAATTCCAATGGGCAATAACATGTAGGATTCAATAACAATGACATGTAGGATTCAATAATAATGACATGTAGGATTCAATAACAATGACATGTAGGATTCAATAACAATGACATGTACAATAGGATTGGCCATTTCACATATAATAGTTCAATCAATCAATCAATCAATCATTCATTCAATAACAATTTTGAAATTACCCAGAACAATCTTGCATTCATTTAGGTGATTTTCGGACACCTCATTGGGTTATATACCCTCGCGATTAAGTATTTCGGGTGCTCCTCCCAGGACCAAACAGTGCCCTATTTGCACAGGCATAGTTGTGAACCGAAGTTCCAATAGTTTCTGGTAATTCCATTCATTCATTTATGGCCACATGAATTCCAAGTAATGGACAATGATGAACTAAAGATCATGTCAATGATGATAGAGAACAATGCAAGGGGACTTGATCCAGATTAATCTCGACAGTATAACGACTTATTCTTATTGGTTCAATATTTACATTCAATGGCTTGTTTTCAATGTTATCAAATCACTCTTACGATAAGAAGATAGAAGGGAAGTGCATACTACTTTTGGGTACTTCATTGGTACAACCAACTCGGTCTTCATGAGGGAATCCATGAAGTACGGAGATTTACGGAGGTCTTAGAGAAAAGGTCGCTAGTCTACCAATATGGAATGACCGATAGAGAGCTTCCAAATCCCCAAGAAAATGTTGCCTATATGTGCAATGTGACGTGTAGAGCGTGTCTCAATCCACAGTCCACCGGTTAAAACGTTAAGGAAAGCAAGTATCAAACATGCATGACATGTATGCAATGCAATCTATTTCATGGTTGCAGTACTTTTAACCTTTATCACTTTTCAATTATGGACAGGACAGATTATGAACATAACATATCTCAATCATATGATCACATGGTAGATGACATTAAATCAATCATTGCGGTTAAAATAGATATTCAAATCATTATGATTTCATGTAGGTTATTCACTTTTAAGCCAATGCATAACTATATGACATGATGCTACATAAGATATACATAAACAAGACTGGACAGTACATTAAAACAGTCTCAGGTCAGTTCTAAAATTGCGTCCAACATAGTGACTTTTTCACAACACGATGTACGGTCAAATGCAACTAACTGTGAAGGGATCAAATCACGTCGGCCTTCATGGCAGCGTTTTACTTGAATCACGTCAGGGAATGCCGAAGCGTTAAAGAAAAACATTAAAATAACAATATAAAATTTGGGCGAAAATGTTTGAGTGGGAAACTGGCTAAATCGCGTCGGGTGTTCCGTCGCGGTTCAGACCAACGCAGAAACCCACGTGGCGCGAAGTCTTACGCGCGCCGTTGATTGGTCAGACGCTGAATCGTGTCGGACCCCACGGACGTGGTTCATTTAATCACATCGGCCAAGGCCGATGCGATACCAGGTGCTGGAATCGCGTCACCTGGACCGGACGCGGTTCAAACCTCAGACTAAAAATGTGTGAAACAGGAACCGATCATCATGCAATGTTTATAACTCTCTCTACTGACATTTAGAAAAACTTTCAACATGAAACATGACGAGGACAACTAGTATAGGAACTTTCATGTTTTGGGTTGGATCTAATTTGGTCTCGATTCACGTGAAAACCTCTGAAGAACGTAAAAAAATCCTAAACATACATGACTTCGTTGCAACCTTCATGTCAGACCTATAACTTGAAATTATTGACATTTAGACAAAACTCTCAACATAAAAATGACGAGGACATAGTACAACAACTTTCATGTCATGAGTTGGATCTAATTCGATCTCGAATCATATGCAACATATAAAGAACGGGAAAAGCCCTAACAGTGCGCGACTTAGGAAAACGCTTAATACGATTCATGTACTCCATGACAATTGGGAAAACCACTGCAAATCAAACTAGACACGATGCTTTAACCAAGGCATGTGCAACTTAAGTTTTCTGCCCGAGATCACCTACCTTTTTGAAGATCTAAGACAGGTCGATGTTCTGCTCAGCAGAGGATGTAGGGGATGAATCTCTGGTTCCCAGCCTTTCCTCTCCTCCTCTAGTGCCCTAGCTCGCGTCCACACGACCCCAACATGATGGCAAACCTTCCCCATGAGTCTATTTATGTTTATTTATACATCTAGGGTTTATACATGTCATAATGTAGGGAAAGTGGGGTTGCGGTTTATGCATGAATGGTTGCCATATTTTGGAATTCTCCTCTCATTAGAGGTAGGAATACCATTAGGAAGGTTCCTAGGATGGTTATGCACGAATTGGATTGCCATCCATGGCTAATCCCTTTAGTTTTAACCCTAATTTACCCCTTCCAATTACCACATAATTACTAGCACGAATTTCAGTATTTTTCTTGCTCCAATTTACTCTTGGGCCAAAAGTGATCTATTGGCCCAATTTCATTAATGGGTCTCTAATACATGATGTTGGAAGTCTTTCCAACATGTTTATTTAATTTATGGTTGTGTTATTTTTCCGCGTTAACGATTTTCCGACTTAGTTTCCTAATTGGGTAATTAGTCACATTGTGATGTACACTTGGCCAATCGGAATTTTTGTTGAACGAATTTCTTCATGGAACTCTTAGGAATAATGTTTGAGGCTGATTTATATTTTTTACAAAATTTTCTGATGTGTTCTTGCACATACGATGATGGTACGTATGTTTTAAACATTTCGATAATACGGAAATTATTTATTTCCATTTATTTCTAATTTCTAATTACTAAATTTTTGGGTGCTACAAATATACTATTAACCATGGGGTATAATGATTACTGGCATGCCTCTGCGCTGGGAGTCGTGCGTGTTGAATGCTAGATACAATATCCACATACACGTGTCCTAGTGTGCATTTCAAGGTGGATCTTTCCTTGGTGTACATTAGTGTCTACGTGCCTGATTAAGTGAATCGTGTTAAAAGTTCGTGCTCGTGCTTGCTTGCTTGCGTGATATGGCCATCCTGTAATTATTGCAATTTAAAGTGATATCTTGCGTGCTTGTTACATGCCACACTATTGATAATATCTTGCTCGTTATATCGTTCTAGATCTTGCTCTATCATGATCATTCTATCTAGCTTGTTTCATGTATCATGTTTTTAATGAGTTTCATTTGTACTTGCATATCATGACAATCATCGTGCTTACCTAGTTCTAAATTGTTAATCACTTATATCATTGCCCGCACATTGAGATATAAATCCTACTGGGCTAGTTTGCTCATTCTCTACTTTTAACCATTCTAGATGACTATGAAATACAAGAGAGGAGCAAGTCGAGGATGGGAACGTGTCCGAGTGATGAGTGTCCAACACTTGTGTCTATCTTTAGTTAGTTTGCTTTGAGTGTTAGATTCATGTAGTAGGAAGTGAGGAATAAATTATTTGCTTTATTTGAGTCTTAGTCCTGTTATACAATGATTAAGAGTTGTATAGTTTCCTTTGATACAATGAGATGAGATTTGAATACAATTTCCATTGAGTTCAATATTTGGGCCCTATTATGATGTTGTGTTGATACACATTAGCGCGTGCTAGCTAGAGGCTTTTTGTCGACTGTTCACGTCTCGAAATATCGACTCGAATTATCCGAATTAATATCCGCTGCGTAATTCTCAGGACCTGACAGTTTAGGGGTATCAGAGCCTAGGAAAACCAAATAGGACCATATATCTCAGGATTTAGAGATACCTATGGAACCTAGGTCATGAAATTAAATATAGATCTGGCGAGTATGGATAGAGACTGGGACTACGATTAGAATGAACAAAATACTCCTACCTATTGACTCTCATAATGTATCCAGAGACATTAATTGGTTTCTATCATTTTCTCAGGAACCTCATAACTTTCTCATTCAACTGCAATGGCTTGCAATCATGGCAAGCTATGCAAGAAACAGTAGCTGGATTGACTCAAGCATTACAAAATGTGGTTCAAGCTGGTAATCAGGCTGCCGCAGCTAGGAATGGAGCTGTGATCTACACCGCAACTTTAGGAGTTTGAACCCTCCTTGTTTCTCTGGATCCCTTGACCCAGACGAGGCAGAGAACTGGAAGGAGGAATAGAAAGAATCTTCCAAGTTATGCAATGCACCCATAGGAGAAAGTGGTACTGGCCACTTTTCATTTTACTAAGGATGCCCAGCATGGTGGAAGGCCACATCGGCCCATCTGCCTAATGTAGCTGAATTGGAGTGGGCCGGATTCCTGGAGATATTCCAGGAAAGTATTTCTCTGAAAGAGTTAAGGAAAAGAAGGCGATGGAGTTTGTTGCATTGAAACAAAAGAGCATGTCTGTGGTTGAGTATGAAGCTCAGTTCGCTTGCCTGGAGGTGTACGCCCCACATCTGGTGGGCACGGAAAGATTGAAGGCCATAGATTTCTGGATGGGCTTAGGCCCATGTTTATCGAGAAGCTCAGACCTCACAACATTCAACCTACATTGAGATGGTCCAAAGCGCTCAGCTGGTAGAAGACACCATGGCTAAAGTGGAAGGCATAAGGGGAAAGACATCTCAAAGCCGACCTTTATAAAAAGAGGATCAGTCGATACAACTGGAACTTTCCACAACAACAACTACAACAACAGCAAAAGGCCAACCACTGGAAGGACTATGGCATGGAGAAAAGAACCAAAGTAGAAGAAACAACGATGGTGGAGTATGTAAATTTTGCGACAAGCCTGGGCACCAAGCGGACAAGTGCTGGAAGAAGGTCGGGGCTTGCCTGCGATGTGGGAGTCATGAACATCGTATACTGAACTGTCCCATGCTAAACGACCAAGCTGGAAGGAACCAAGGGGTGGTAAAGCGTCAAGGACGCGTGAATGCAATAACGTAAGCGGAGCTGCCGGAAGGAGGTATGATTGTTAAACCCCTAGACTAATCTTAAGATGCTTTTCTTATTAGTACATTTCTAAGTGGGAGAGATGGTCAAGGAGAAATTGGAAAAGAATAATCCAGTAGCTATACCATAGTTCATCCAGTGGATTGAGAGGGAGTATAACAACCGTGGAAGAAATGGAGCGGAAGGAATCAAATGAATAGTACTGGTGGCCATAGGTGTAATGATGGACTAGCATCCACGAGCTAGAATGTTGAAACAAGTTAGAGGAATTAAATCCGAACGACCTCAAGGATCATAATTATCAAGAGCCAATTAATGATCTATGAATTTGGGGACCAAATTCTCTTAAGCGGGAGAGTGTGTAGCACCCCGGAAAATTCAGTAATTTAATATTTTAAATAATGGAAATATAATTTCCATATTATCGAAATGGTAGAACTTACGTACCACTATCATACTTGAGAGAACACATCAGAAAATTCTGTAAAAATTATAATCAACCCAAACATTATTCCAAATGTTCCACAATAAATTTGTGCAACGAAAAATCCGATTGGCCAAGTGTATGTCACAATGTGACTGATTATCCAAATTAGGAAACTAGGTCAAAAACCGTTAACACGGAAATATAACACGATCAATATTAAATAAACATGTTGGAGAGACTTCCAACATCATGTAGTGATGACCCATTATCGAAATTGAGCCAATGGATCACTTTTGGCCCAAGAATAAATGAAGCAAGAAAAATACATAGAAATTCGTAACCCTAATTGAGCTGAAAAAAGAAGGAGTAATTAGAGAAAATCCAAGGCAATTAGACCTTCTTGGAAACCCAATTTCGTGTGCTAACCATGGTGGGAGGTTCCTAAAGCCTCACACACACTATTGGGGTGAGAAATCATCAAATATGGAAGGGGAAGGCCAAAACCGCACTTGCCTTTCCTTCACCCAATGGGACTTCTAAAACACACTAGATGCATATATACATGCCATGAAATCCCAGGTGATGAAAATACACATTGTTGGGGTCGTGGGAGGCTGTTCTTGAGCACCCAAGGAGGAGGAAACCGCCCCAACTCGGAGCTTCTTCTCTGCTGCGTTCTGCATCAACCTGTGTAGAAAGCTCTTCTTCTTGGAGTCGACCAAAAGTAAGCCCAACCCTAACCAAACCTGCAAGACTTATACCCCTGGAAATGGTCGAGTCTAGTTCCAATCCCACTTGTTTGCCTATTTTTCATTCAGTAGATCGGGAGCAGTAAGCGTTCTCCTCCAAGTAGTCTGAAAGAGGGCTTTCTGGCAAAATGTGACTTCTTCAACCCCAAAGGTAGGTGATCTCGGGCAAATATTATAAATCATATACCAATGTGTTGATCATCGAGTCTACTTTCATGTACAAGTGGTTTCATCAAATTTCATTGAGTACATCTTGAGTTATAAGTGTTTTCTCAAAGTCGCGCATGTTACGGACTTTTTATGTTCATGTCAATTTCTAACACATCATAAGGCCGTTTTGAATGATTCCAAAACCATAGTCCTCTTCTACTCCATGTTCCCAACAAGTTTCATGTTGACACTTTTGTCCCAAGAGCCCTAGATTAGATGTTATAAGCATTTCATGAGTCGTGTGTTGTTTTCTGCATTTTCGGGCAAGAACCCAAAACACGACGGGTTCAAGACGCTTTTTTGCATGCATGTGAATCGAGTCCGCGATTCATAGCGCACACGTATGGCCCTAGCACCTCAAACTATGTGCCGCAAAGTTTTATGCACCTACCTAAAACGCGACGAGTTTCCCTGTCGCAATTCAGAACCGTTTTCCCGCCCAAGATTTTCCAGCGAGTTTTATATTACTATTTTAAACGCGCTTCATGAACGCGACGGGGTATCCCGTCGCGATTAAAACATGAAGGCGATGCCATAGGCCGTCACGATTTACATCTGTACATGTTCCGACTGTACACAACGTTAGTAATACGTCGACTGTATCCGACGTGGATTTCCAGGCCTACCGAGGCCTGTTTTACATGGTATTAAGTGCATGATTTGCATGTCTTGGATCTGATCATTTCATGAGGTCTGTTTAATGACCTAAAAGTAATTAACCCATTTAAAGCTATAATTACATGAATGTTATTCTAATTGCCCGTTAATGATCTGCCATTCATGCAACTAGTGATTTACTCTTCTTACCATTCTATCTTGAAAAAATGAGAATTGTATATTAAAATATTACAAACCATGTTTAGTTAATTGCATAGTCTCATCTCATGTTAGCATGTTATTGTTTTTTCCGCAAGCTTGGAACCGATGGAATGTGGATTGAGATACGTACATCACTACACACTTGCACATCTAGGCAGCCCTTTCTTGGGGGATTGGAAACTCACGGTCGGGGGGTCATCCCATATTGGCAGTCTAGTGACCTTTCTCTTAAGACCTCCGTAATTCTCCGTACTCTGTGGATCCCTCATGGAGACCGAGTTGGTTGTACCATTGAGGTTCCCTGGAGAGAGTGTGCACTTCCTTTCTTCCCTTGTTCTAGTGAGTGTGATTTATAATCTAGACTTAAGCTATGAATGAAAAAGTGAACTAAAGTATAAATTGCGCCGTTATGCTGCCGAAATTATCTCTTGACTATTGTTATCATGCAATCATGTTCACATTACTTGCTACTTGTTCTCATCATCATCTGAACATGACATTACTATTGCTTTCATATTGAAACTCTTGTTATTGGCCATAATGACTGTGGGTATCTACATTTAAAATTAAGTGAGATGCTGACCGGGCACGGAGAGTGTCCAAGGGCTCCAGTCTAGCCCCAATGACGGAGAGTCATAAATACTGTTAACCATGGGGTATAATGATTACTGGCGTTGCATCTGCGCTGGGAGTCGTGCATGTTGAATGCTAGATACAATATCCACATACACGTGTCCTAGTGTGTATTTCAAGGTGGATCTTTCCTTGGTGTACATTAGTGTATACGTGCCTGATTAAGTGAATCATGTTAAAAGTCCATGCTCGTGCTTGCTTGCTTGCGTGATATGGCCATCCTGCAATTATTGCAATTTAAGTGATATCTTGCGTGCTTGTTACATGCCACACTATTGATAATATCTTGCTCATTATATCATTTTAGATCTTGCTCTATCATGATCATTCTATCTAGCTTGTTTCATGTATCATGATTTTAATGAATTTTATTCGTACTTGCATATCATGACAATCATCGTGTTACCTAGTTCCAAATTGCTAATCACTTATATCATTGCCCGCACATTGAGATATAAATCCTACTGGGTTAGTTTGCTCATTCCCTACTTTTAATCATTCTAGGTGACTATGAAATACAAGAAGAGGAGCAAGTCGAGGATGGGAATGCGTCCGAGTGATGAGCGTCCAACACTTTTGTCTATCTTTAGTTAGTTTGCTTTGAGTGTTAATTCATGTAGTAGGAATTGAGGAATAAATGTACTTTGCTTTATTTGAGTCTTAGTCCTGTTATACAATGATTAAGAGTTGTATTAGTTTCCTTTGATACAATGAGATGAGATTTGAATACAATTTCCATGAGTTCAATATTTGGGCCCTATTATGATGTTGTGTTGATACACATTTAGCGCGTGCTAGCTAGAGGCTTATTTGTCGACTGTTCACGTCTCGAAATATCGACTCGAATTATCCGAATTAATATCCGCTGCGTAATTCTCAGGACCTGACAGTTTAGGGTATCAGAGCCTAGGAAACCAAATAGGACATATATCTCAGGATTTAGAGATACCTATGGAACCTAGGTCATGGAAATTAAATATAGAATCTGGCGAGTATGGATAGAGACTGGGACTACGATTAGAATGAACAAAATACTCCTACCTATTGACTCTCATAATGTATCCAGAGACATTAATTGGTTTCTATCATTTTCTCAGGAACCTCATAACTTTCTCATTCAACTGCAATGGCTTGCAATCAGTGGCAAGCTATGCAAGAAACAGTAGCTGGATTGACTCAAGCATTACAAAATGTGGTTCAAGCTGGTAATCAGGCTGCCGCAGCTAGGAATGGAGCTGGTGATCTACACCGCAACTTTAGGAGTTTGAACCCTCCTTGTTTCTCTGGATCCCTTGACCCAGACGAGGCAGAGAACTGGAAGGAGGAATAGAAAGAATCTTCCAAGTTATGCAATGCACCAATAGGGAGAAAGTGGTACTGCTGCCACTTTTCATTTACTAAGGATGCCCGAGCATGGTGGAAGGCCACATCGCCCATCTGCCTAATGTAGCTGAATTGGAGTGGGCCGGATTCCTGGAGATATTCCAGGAAAAGTATTTCTCTGAAAGAGTTAAGGAAAAGAAGGCGATGGAGTTTGTTGCATTGAAACAAAAGAGCATGTCTGTGGTTGAGTATGAAGCTCAGTTCGCTTGCCTGGAGGTGTACGCCCCACATCTGGTGGGCACGGAAAGATTGAAGGCCAATAGATTTCTGGATGGGCTTAGGCCCATGTTTATCGAGAAGCTCAGACCTCACAACATTCAAACCTACATTGAGATGGTCCAAAGCGCTCAGCTGGTAGAAGACACCATGGCTAAAGTGGAAGGCATAAGGGGGAAAGACATCTCAAAGCCGACCTTTATAAAAAGAGGATCAGTCGATACAACTGGAACTTTCCACACAACAACTACAACAACAGCAAAAGGCCAACCACTGGGAAGGACTATGGCATGGAGAAAAGAACCAAAGTAGAAGAAACAACGATGGTGGAGTATTGTAAATTTTGCGACAAGCCTGGGCACCAAGCGGACAAGTGCTGGAAGAAGGTCGGGGCTTGCCTGCGATGTGGGAGTCATGAACATCGTATACTGAACTGTCCCATGCTAAACGACCAAGCTGGAAGGAACCAAGGGGTGGTAAAGCGTCAAGGACGCGTGAATGCAATAACGTAAGCGGAGCTCCGGAAGGAGGTATGATTGTTAACCCCTAGACTAATCTTAAGATGCTTTTCTTATTAGTACATTTCTAAGTGGGAGAGATGGTCAAGGAGAAATTGGAAAAGAATAATCCAGTAGCTATACCATAGTTCATCCAGTGGATTGAGAGGGAGTATAACACCGTGGAAGAAAATAGGAGCGGAAGGAATCAAATGAATAGTACTGGTGGCCATAGGTGTAATGATGGACTAGCATCCACGAGCTAGAATGTTGAAACAAGTTAGAGGAATTAAATCCGAAACGACCTCAAGGATCATAATTATCAAGAGCCAATTAATGATCTATGAATTTGGGGACCAAATTCTCTTAAGCGGGAGAGTGTGTAGCACCCCGGAAAATTCAGTATTTAATATTTTAAATAAATGGAAATAAATAATTTCCATATTATCGAAATGGTAGAACTTACGTACCACTATCATACTTGAGAGAACACATCAGAAAATTCTGTAAAAATTATAATCACCCCAAACATTATTCCAAATGTTCCACAATAAATTTGTGCAACGAAAAATCCGATTGGCCAAGTGTATGTCACAATGTGACTGATTATCCAAATTAGGAAACTAGGTCAAAAACCGTTAACACGGAAATATAACACGATCATAGATTAAATAAACATGTTGGAGAGACTTCCAACATCATGTAGTGATGACCCATTATCGAAATTGAGCCAATGGATCACTTTTGGCCCAAGAATAAATGAAGCAAGAAAATACATAGAAATTCGTAACCCTAATTGAGCTGAAAAAAGAAGGAGTAATTAGAGAAAATCCCAAGGCAATTAGACCTTCTGGAAACCCAATTTCGTGGCTAACCATGGTGGGAGGTTTCCTAAAGCCTCACACACACTATTGGGGTGAGAAATCATCAAATATGGAAGGTGGAGGCCAAAAACCGCACCTTGCCTTTCCTTCACCCAATGGGACTTCTAAAACACACTAGATGCATATATACATGCCATGAAATCCCAGGTGATGAAAATACACATTGTTGGGGTCGTGGGAGGCTGTTCTTGAGCACCCAAAGGAGGAGGAAACCGCCCCAACTCGGAGCTTCTTCTCTGCTGCTTCTGCATCAACCTGTGTAGAAAGCTCTTCTTGGAGTCGACCAAAAGTAAGCCAAACCCTAACCAACCTTGCAAGACTTATACCCCTGGAAATAAGGTCGAGTCTAGTTCCAAATCCCACTTGTTTGCCTATTTTTCATTCAGTAGATCGGGAGCAGTAAGCGTTCTCCTCCAAGTAGTCTGAAAGAGGGCTTTCTGGCAAAATGTGACTTCTTCAACCCAAAAGGTAGGTGATCTCGGGCCAAATATTAATATCATATACCAATGTGTTGATCATCGAGTCTACTTTCATGTACAAGTGGTTTCATCAAATTTCATTGAGTACATCTTGAGTTATAGTGTTTTCTCAAAGTCGCGCATGTTACGGACTTTTTATGTTCATGTCATTTCTAACACATCATAAGGCCGTTTTGAATGATTCCAAAACCATAGTCCTCTTCTACTCCATGTTCCCAACAAGTTTCATGTTGACACTTTTGTCCCAAGAGCCCTAGATTAATGTTTAAGCATTTCATGAGTCGTGTGTTGTTTTCTGCATTTTCGGGCAAGAACCCAAAACACGACGGGTTCAGACGACGCTTTTTGCATGCATGTGAATCGAGTCCGCGATTCATAGCGCACACGTATGGCCCTAGCACCTCAAACTATGTGCCGCAAAGTTTTATGCACCTACCTAAAACGCGACGAGTTTCCCTGTCGCAATTCAGACCGTTTTCCCCCCCCAGATTTTCCAGCGAGTTTTATATTACTATTTTAAACGCGCTTCATGAACGCGACGGGGTATCCCGTCGCGATTAAAACATGAAGGCGATGCCATAGGCCGTCACGATTTACATCTGTACATGTTCCGACTGTACACAACGTTAGTAAATACGTCGACTGTATCCGACGTGGATTTCCAGGCCTCCCGAGGCCTGTTTTACATGGTATTAAGTGCATGATTTGCATGTCTTGGATCTGATCATTTCATGAGGTCTGTTTAATGACCTAAAAGTAATTAACCCATTAAAGCTATAATTACATGAATGTTATTCTAATTGCCCGTTAATGATCTGACCATTCTGCAACTAGTGATTTACTCTTCTTACCATTCTATCTTGAAAAATGAGAATTGTTATATTAAAATATTACAAACCATGTTTAGTTAATTGCATAGTCTCATCTCATGTTAGCATGTTAATTGTTTTTCCGCAAGCTTGGAACCGATGGAATGTGGATTGAGATACGTACATCACTACACACTTGCACATCTAGGCAGCCCTTTCTTGGGGGATTGGAAACTCACGGTCGGTCATTCCATATTGGCAGTCTAGTGACCTTTCTCTTAAGACCTCCGTAATTCTCCGTACTCTGTGGATTCCCTCATGGAGACCGAGTTGGTTGTACCATTGAGGTTCCCTGGAGAGAGTGTGCACTTCCTTTCTTCCCTTGTTCTAGTGAGTGTGATTTATAATCTAGACTTAAGCTATGAATGAAAAAGTGAACTAAGTATAAATTGCGCCGTTATGCTGCCGAAATTATCTCTTGACTATTGTTATCATGCAATCATGTTCACATTACTTGCTACTTGTTCTCATCATCATCTTGAACATGACATTACTATTGCTTTCATATTGAAACTCTTGTTATTGGCCATTAATGACTGTGGGTATCTACATTTAAAATTAAGTGAGATGCTGACCGGGCACGGAGAGTGTCCAAGGGCTCCAGTCTAGCCCCAATGACGGAGAGTCATAAATATACTGTTAACCATGGGGTATAATTTACTGGCGTTGCATCTGCGCTGGGAGTCGTGCATGTTGAATGCTAGATACAATATCCACATACACGTGTCCTAGTGTGTATTTCAAGGTGGATCTTCCTTGGTGTACATTAGTGTATACGTGCCTGATTAAGTGAATCATGTTAAAAGTCCATGCTCGTGCTTGCTTGCTTGCGTGATATGGCCATCCTGCAATTATTGCAATTTAAAGTGATATCTTGCGTGCTTGTTACATGCCACACTATTGATAATATCTTGCTCATTATATCATTTTAGATCTTGCTCTATCATGATCATTCTATCTAGCTTGTTTCATGTATCATGATTTTAATGAATTTTATTCGTACTTGCATATCATGACAATCATCGTGCTTACCTAGTTCCAAATTGCTAATCACTTATATCATTGCCCGCACATTGAGATATAAATCCTACTGGGTTAGTTTGCTCATTCCCTACTTTTAATCATTCTAGGTGACTATGAAATACAAGAAGAGGAGCAAGTCGAGGATGGGAATGCGTCCGAGTGATGAGCGTCCAACACTTTTGTCTATCTTTAGTTAGTTTGCTTTGAGTGTTAGATTCATGTAGTAGGAATTGAGGAATAAATGTATTTGCTTTATTTGAGTCTTAGTCCTGTTATACAATGATTAAGAGTTGTATTAGTTTCCTTTGATACAATGAGATGAGATTGGATACAATTTCCATTGAGTTCAATATTTGGGCCATATTATGATGTTGTGTTGATACACATTTAGTGTGTGCTAGCTACAGGCTTATTTTCCGACTGTTCATGTCTCGGAATATCGACTCGAATTATCTGAATTAATATATGCTGTGTAATTCTCGGGACGTGACATAGCATGTGTGTTAAGTATAGTACAAGAACAAGTTGACCATAGCACGAATCGCACAACATAGTTCACGATAGCGCAAGCACAACAAGTCAAGTATATTATAGCACTTTGATTGTCAATAGATAGTCAAGATAACTAGCACTTGAGTGTAATGTCAAACACTCTGGTCAATAACTCTCATGGCACTAGCACTTTTGGGCGCACCTCCCAGGACCAGACCGAGCCCCTTATAATATTGCCAGGCATTGATCATGTTTTTCATCTTTAGACAATCAGTCGAAGGCCAAATAGAGTATCAAAAATAGATAAAAGTAAGAAGAAATAGATATAGTATAGCAAGAACTTGAATATATGGAATTCTAGAGAGATAGGGATGAGAACTATAGGTTATACATGTAAAACAATGAGTAAACCAACGATAGTATCTTCTGCACAGCACATAGTCGGTACTGGCAGAGAGTGTGAATTCTTTTCCTTTTATTTGGTGTGTGTTCGTGAAGAACAATCAAAGGACAGTAATATAAGATCATGCACATGTCTTTTGGAAGAGAATTAGCATAGTTTACATTATATCTCTGGATATTGTGTTATAGTATTTACAAGAACATAACGACAGACTCACCAGGGTAGTATAGCATGATGGTTCAGAACATAGGGTTTTAAGGCTAGAGGAAAACTCAGATATAAATTTACGGAACTAGTTTAAAGTAAAACTCACACAATTCCTGGCAAGGTATATTCAAAGAAATCAAGGATTTTTCAAGGATTTTATGGCGTATAAGAGCAAGAAAGAGGTCACGGTTACAGAAATAAGAGAACTTAAACAAGAAAAACATTGCAACTTGATGGGAGAATTCTGATGATCAGTTTATCCCCATGTAATTTAAATAAATTACATATCCATTTTGGTGATTAACAAAACTCAGATATTGGTAAATCTAACATACTTTCTACAAGATTTGAGCACAGAATAAACAAGGAAAAACAAGTCATTCAGTAAGTATTCATCACACTGTAGCTATTTCAAATTCAAGCATGAAATTTCCTCTAAGTACAGATCGACTCCCTTCTTGCTCATACGATTCGATAAGTGATCGCAACGATTTGCCCTCACAAAGATTTGATAAGTGATCGCAACGATTTGCCCTCATAACGATTCGTAAGTGATCGCAACGATTTGCCCTCACAACGATTCGGTAAGTGATCGCAACGATTTGCTCTCACAACGATTCGGTAAGTGATCGCAACGATTTGCTCTCACAATGATTCGGTAAGTGATCGCAACGATTTGCTCTCACAACGATTCGGTAAGTGATCGCAACGATTGCTTTCATAATGATTTGCTAAGTATTCATAACGATTTGCTTTCATAACGATTTGCTAAGTATTCATAATGATTTGCTTCCATAACGATTCGATAAGTGATCACATCGATTTCTTAAGAAAGAACAACGATTTGCTCTCACATCGATTGATAGTGAGAACAACAATTTCAGTGTCACAACGACTCATCAAGTTTCAAAACAATTTGATCTCTGTAACGATTCGATAAGTTACATAACGACTCTGTTACTGTAACGATTCATCAAGTTACATAACGACTTGGTCGCTATAACGATTCGATACAGCAAACAACGATTTATTCACATGTCTTTAACGATTTGATTATAACGATTTGTGCATAACGATTTGCTTATGGAGCACACGATTTGTCATATAACGATTCAGTTATTAATGTATAACAATTGTGTATAAGTTTACTTATGAGTGCACATCGTTCACTCACACGATTTCATAAGTCATGCATATAACGATTCCATGTGAAAATATGATTTGATTTTCGAGCTCATTTTTGAATACGTTGAAAAGTCAAAGTCTTCACGTAGATATTTCTGACATCCATGCATTTATTATGACTTAACGTATCATTGCAGTGCATGCAAACGATATCTTCTATTTTCATGCTTATTCTGTAACATCTTTTTAGAAGAACAGAATGGAACTTCTATTTCTATATAAAATCAATCTAACGTTGACTGACAACAAGAGACAGCTTAGCTGTCTATTGTTT
Source organism: Colocasia esculenta (assembly GCA_014218235.1). Lineage (NCBI taxonomy): Eukaryota > Viridiplantae > Streptophyta > Magnoliopsida > Alismatales > Araceae > Colocasia > Colocasia esculenta. The sequence continues at coordinate 1,133 of JACBKR010004711.1, read as the reverse complement.
AAGCTTGTAATGCGTGCAAGCCTCTGACAGCACTCGTCATACAACGTTGGACAAAATAGAAGCCAAAGGATATTACAGAAGATCTTCTCTCTTTGCGTGCATGAAGATCATTGAACAAGAAGCTCTACAGTGGCATGCAGTCTAACGTAAACAAAAGCTTAGAGACAATAGGCACTTCACGTTCAAATTTCAAATAGAAGATATATAGAAGATTGAAGCTCCAGAAGAACACAACTTTGAGATTGAGAATACCAACTACAATCTTTCATAAGTTTTTCTGCGAGCATCTCGAAGAGCCAAGCCTCACTCCTCTGATTGTTTAGCTCTTAGCTCTCTGAATTCATTGTGTTAGTCTTGAGAGCTTCTGTAAACTGAGAGTGTCCCTCACTGTAGAACTTTCCCTCTCAGTTTTAGCTTCAGATCTAGCATTGTATAAGCTTGATCTCATTTCACATTCTTGTGTTCTTGTGTTCCCTTCGTGTTGAAGGAAGACCTAGGGTTCCAGGGTGTGTGTTCCCTTCGAGTAGAGGAAGACCTGGTGGTATCTAGGGTGGTGTTTTCCTCTTCGGGTTGTGAAGAGAAGACCAGCTGTGACTGGGTGTGTAAAGGTCCATAAGGGGGACTGTACCCTTGGGTAGTGAAAGCCTGAGTTGTTGTTCAGGGACTAGACGTAGGACTCCTAAGGAGAGGGGATCTATAACCAGGATAAATCCTTGTGTAGTGTGATTGCCTTTGTGTGTTTGTTTTTTATCTTACTAACACTAACATCTATCGAAGTGTTTTTGTTATCTCTTTGTGAACAGATTTAGGTTCTCAATATTTTTTAAGAATCCCATTCACCCCCCCCCCTCTGGGCTTGCTAGCTGGGCAACAAGTGGTATCAGAGCTAGTCTCTTCGACAAAGAAGAAGATCCAACAATCTGATAGAAAAGATCAGCAGCCCAAGGTCACTCTGAAGGTCAGTCTGTCAACCGGCCACCTATATTCGATGGAGAAGACTACACATACTGGAAGACTAGAATGGAGTACTTTCTACAAGGACTTGACTATCAAATCTGGTCAATAGTTGAAGAAGGAGACTTGTTGGTTACAAATAAAAGAGATAAGTGGACTGAAGACGACAAGAAAAAATA
>JACBKR010004710.1:0-23490 GCA_014218235.1 Colocasia esculenta | reverse complement strand
CGATTTGGTCCATAACGATTTGATAAGTCACTCTCACATCGATTTGGTCCCATAACGATTTGATAAGTGACTCTCATATCGATTTGGTCCCATAACGATTTGATAAGTGAATCGATTGGTCCCATAACGATTTGATAAGTCACTTCAACATCGATTTATCCCTCACATCGATTGCTCTCATAAGGATCACTCCACATCGATTTGGTCCCATAAGGATTGATAAGTGACTCTTACATGGATTTTCTCTCATAAGGATCGCTTCATAAGGATTTCATAAGTGAAACATGGATTCGCTTGAAAACATGGATTTGGTCACTCAAACATGGATCGATCATTTAAACTTAGATTCTTTATATTTCAAAGTGTCTTTTGGCATCTAGTGAAAAGTCATATATATTGATTTGCGTGATCTTTTATCTTTCTGACAGGAGATCTTTTGCTTATCTTTCTAGATCTCTTCTTTCCTGCCAACAAAAAAGGGGTTACTTACTACTTGGGTGGCAACCGGAAACATAGAGGTATGAGCTTTTTGACAGAAACACCATTTTATCTAAACACTTTCTTCTATGATTTCAGATCTCATTGACCAAAAAGAAGAAGAAAGAGAAGATGAGCAACGGCTAAAACTCCAACGGATTTATTCAAATTGCTCATATAAAAGATGAAGCATGGCTGAAGAACAAATAGAGCTTTCCTGAAGATTTTTTTTAAGGAGTGTACATCCTGTGAAGAACCTCAACTCCACATACACTCAAAGGAAAAGAGAGAAAGAGCCCGATGTGGGAACGGATGGGTGGAAGGATCAGATCTAGAAGGGGGGGTTGAATAGATCTAACACCAATTAACGCGGAAGCTTAAGCAATTTAAAATTACTTCGAATAGAGATCAAATCACCCAAACAATTTACTGATCTGAAGTGTGATTAGAGTGTGTGAGCAAATCATTTAGTAGTGTGAACGAAATCCCTATGCATGCATCTAGCGAGATACAAAGGTAAACCACAATTCAAACCAATGCACAGAGAGGATTTTTAGGTGGTCGGAAATCACCTCCAGGGACTCTATGTCCACCCTCACACAGTGAGGCCACACTACTCAAAACCTTGAGTACAACTCACACAGGAGCACGACGACTCCAAACACCCTTGAGCACGACGACTCAAGAAACACCTGGAGCACGACGACTCCAAACTGAGCACGACGGCTCAAACAACAACCGGAGTACGACGACTCCAAATTGAGCACGACGGCTCAAACACACAGTGAGTGCGACGACTCACAACCCAGAGCTCGACTGCTCACAGTACAAAATCTAGATCAAACACAAAGCGATTAGATCCGTAGCAATGATCTGATTCAAGACAGTTCGTACATAGAAATTTGTACAGAACTTCATGCACAAATCTCATTGACGAAATAAGGAAGAACAAACTAAAAAATAAGGCAAATAGATGTAGAAAGAGTGTTCTTCGATGAAGAGGCCTTGCAGACGCTTCAATTGAGGAGCCTTGATGGAAATCGATGAAGATTCTCCTTAATTGGTGATGCTATGCTCTGATGGCATCTGAAATGCCAGAAATCCTCTTCTCCTGCGCTCTTCAGTTGGATCTGCTCCCTTGCCTTGCACAGCAAGCTTCTCTCCAGGGATTCCCCTTGATTCCATTGTCTTCCTCTGAAAGGATGGCTTGTAGCTTCTGGAGAGGAGATAGATCTGGAAAACCCCTTTGGCCGCCAAAAGGCTTCTTCTGGAAGTGTATGGGCTCTCTTGCCTTTGGGGGTACAAGGAACATGGGTATTTATAGCCCCATAGTCCATAAAGTGCCTTGGGGTACATGGGCACGGAACCTAGGTCAAATCCCTTAAATCCCAAGCAGCCACGTGTCCAGGAGAAAACTTAAGTCACAGAGTTTCCGGAGTTGTCGACCTGCCCTGAACTAGTGTCGACCTGCTGTCCATTTCTGCAAAATTGGTCGGTGGAAACTGGGTCTAGTGTCGACCTGCCCTGAGTAGGGTCGACCTGCCCTTCTAGAATATGGGACTAGTGTCAACCTGCTTTAATCTAGGGTCGACCTGCTGTCCCAGTCTGGCAACTGGGTCTTCTGGAATCTGGGACTAGTGTCGACTGCTTTGATCTAGTGTCGACACTACCAAGACAAAAATGTGTGAACTGAAAATTTAACACATAAACCATTAGTACAAGATAGTATAATTAAAATATAAGATATTAAACATCAAAAAAATATTTGTTAAGCATTATTGTGATATGTAAAAATGTATAACATGTTCAACATATCATCATCAAAATCACACCATGTCATCATCAAAATCACAATATGTCATCATCAAAATCACAATATGTCATTATTAAAATCACAACATGTCTTCATTAAAATCATAATATTCTCATCATTAACATCATGATATGTCATCATCAATATCACAGTATGTCATCATAAGATCACAGTATGTCATCATCAAAATCAAGGTATGAGTGATGTTCATTGGATATCATTAAAGTACAACTTTAGAAAGTTCCAAAACACACTCAACCAACACCCGAGCCCAAGAAGAAGTGTCAAGCATCTGAAGCCCTCAAGCTTCAAGCTCCTTCTCCTCTCTTCACTCTCTCTGTGTGCATCTTTGTAATCTGGGGAGAGAAGTCTTTTTGCTGAGAGTCTTTAATTGGTTTTCATTTGTCCAACTCTCGCTTGTTCTTTCTTTCTAAAAAGACTTCTGTCCAGTTGTAGGACTGTATACAGTGTAGAACCTAGCTAGGGGTTTGTGTCTAGCAGAACCGCACTGGGTTTGTACCAGGAGGTTGGTCTTTATCTGTAAGAGAAGTGGGTTGCCGTCTTGCCCGGAAAGAGAAGAAGACCAGCTGGGGTGCGGGTGTTGTATTATCCTTGAGGGGGACTGTACCCTTGTTAGTAAATCCAAGAGGTGCTTGGGGACTGGATGTAGGACTTCATGTTGGAAGGGCCGAACCAGGATAAATCCCTTGTGTTATTGTGTGATTGTTACTTGCTTCGCACTGCTACTCTTTATCACACTAAACTAACCAAACTTTGAAGTGATAATTTCTGTGTTTAAGTTTCTGTTTCAGATTTCAGAAAACCTATTCACCCCCCCCCCCCTAAGTTAGCTTGCTGCCGTACCAAAAGGCCAACAAAAAGCAAGAGACCAATTTGTATAAATAATTCAGATCTTTTCAAGATAATTTTTTGTGGTCATTTTGAATATAATATCCTACTTGTCAGAATACATAAATGATAGTAACAATACGAGGCATTGTTAGTAGGGTAAACAAGTATATATGTTCTATAAAAGATCCCATAGGAATAACAATCACATTATGAAAACATACAATCAGATTTCATGGATCTATGAAATAATAATTTTATACCAAAAAATATTAAGTACAGAAGTTATCACGGAAGTCAGAGTCAGAAAGACATGTACTTCGACCTATAATGAAAGATGCATGGAATTATCTATTATGGTAATCTAGAATGGGGGTTGAATAGATTATGTCAATTAAAACACTATGACCTTCTTTTCAATGGAGACACAGACTTATCGATATCTCAAACAGAGTGAATTAAATTCGAACCAAGATGTGTGTGTTGTTGTGAATAAAACAGGAACAACCTATCTAGCGTGTGTAGAATCAATGTGCCTACCAATCATCTACCATGAAGACGTAGCAAACCACAGGACACGAAGGTTTAAGGTGGTTCGAAGTACACAACTTGTGTATCCTACGTCCACCGTTCACACACACACACAGAAAGACTGCTTATGAGCGAGTTCAATCACTACAACACACACACACCATGTTGTTTGATGTAAACAAGCAATCAGAACAACACCACACACGTAGATCAAGCACAAGAGATGCTTGATCCACTACCACACACACAGAGTATGAAAAGTGGTAAGAGAGAAGAGTTCAGAGTTGTAGAATCAAATCCTGAGATAGAACTCTTCGAGGTGGTCGTCCAGAAGAACTCCAAGCTTCATCTTGATGTTGAACACTAGATGGAGAAGCTTGAATCGTGGACGAACTAACTTCAACACTTGGAAGATGAATCTCCTTTGCTCTGGATGGAGGGTTGAAGCAAAGCAGCAGAAAGAAGCTTTCTCTCTTGGATTTTGCTTAGGGTTTGGTATGGTTGCTTCTTTCTGCAAAAATACCTCCTTTTGTTCTATATATATGGGTGTCCAAGTTAGGAGAGACGTGGTAAAAGGAAACACCCAAATACGGAATATACCAAATCTCGGAATTGAAGTTTCTCTTCGTCTGTCGATAGGTCACTATTCATCTGTTGACAGGTACTGACAGATTTGCAATTTCCATGCACTGGTCCTCTAGGAAGTGTTTTCTTGTGTGTAGCTGTTGATAGGTGATTTGTGACTGTCGACAGGCACACTTCAATTTGTGTTTCCTGAAGGGTATCTATCTTCCCTGTGTCTAGCTGCGACAGGTCTTTTGGGCTGTCGACAGCACTTGCTTGATGTGTTTTTCTTTGAGCTTTTGCTCTTGATTTTGATGCTTGTCTTGCATGCATTCACACCTACATAAAGAACATTATTAGAGAGAGATAATGAATATATAGATGATCAATTGAAGCATGTTTGATATGTTGCTTGACTTGTCAATGTCCTCATGTTACAACCATTCACACAACATCGAGTTATATTGTTCATCATCAAAAATATGTAATCACAAACATCACACATGTGAACCCACAATAATAGTCAGAGTCAAGTACAAGAGATACAAACTAAACTTTGACTCTACAAAAGTCGCAGTGAGACTGATCATAGAATTCAACTTTGCAAAGTCAAAGTGATAAGCAACAATAAGTCATACTTCAACTTCTGGAGAAGTCGGAGTGAATACTTCGACTTAGGAGTTGGAATACAATGCAGAGACTTCGACTTCTTAGAAGTTGGAGTGAGGACTTCGACTTCTCTAAAGTGTTCATCAATCGATATCTTACTTCGACTTTAGGAGAGTCAGAGTCTAGGCTTCGACTTCCAAAGAGTTGGAGTCTGGTACAAAGATGGTTCAACACTTCGACTTTTCTGGAGTCGAAGTCTACAGTTGGAGTTAGTATGGTACATAGTATACTCTGTGGACTTAAGAAATTTCAAGATAGTGTTGATACATATTCAAGTTTAGTTCTTTGAGATATTTTCCAGTAGATTTGTTTGTAGAAAGTCTTTAAAAGGTTTTGTCATAGTAAAATCACCATGTTAAAATAGTTTAAAGTCTTAAACAATTTTCTCAAGGGATAGTTGCTCAACACCAAGTAGATCTTGGATGTGTCCCAATCATGTGATAACACTAGTGCAATAAATTTGGCCAAAAATCCAATCCAGTACTCTAGGACTAAGCATATAGAAATCATGCATCATTTTCTAAGAGATGAATCAGTAAAAAATCATTTGAATTGCATTTCATTGAAATGACAAAACAAATTGTAGATATTTTTACAAACCTTTGTGTAATGAAAGATTTTCATCTCTAAGAAAAGAACTTCGTTTGTGCTTGCTTGATTCATGACTGATTGATTGATAAATTGCTTACAAATGATTACTTGAGTGATTGCTTGTCATATGATGTGATACTACTTGTTGTTTGATCACTTAAACTCAATATCTGATGCACATGGCGAGGGGGAGGTTGGTTGAAGAACTCAGTGTTTGGAAAGATGAGGTTCAGTGATTCAAGATGGTCAGTAATATTGAAAGTATTGAATTCAGTGTAAGTGCAGTTTGAGAAGAATGATTCATCAGAAAGTCTGAAATTAGCATGACTTAGGTCGACTCTTATGGCAAGAGAGCCGACATTATCATCCTTGATCCTGAACTCTTGTCATTTTTCTTTTCCAGTTTCTCTTCCATCTCCTTTTGCAAATAAAATCTTCTTGCTCTTGCAAATAATTTCCTGTTTCTCACATTGTATCGGTATTCTTGGTATATCAAATAGTGATTTGAAGAAAGGCAAATCAGGCTGTCTGGACTCTTTCACTATGCGTGAGTATATGTCTCTGCCAGTATCAAGAGCTTTTTATGCAATTGTGAGGGGGATCTTGTCTTTCAATATAACACTCTAGATGTTTCTACTCTCACTTCACTTATTTTTTCCTTCATCAATAATCTTCATGTTCATTCTCTTCTTTCTCATAAAGATCCATTTTCTAAGGGGAGTAATTCAATTGTGAATATTTTTTTGGGCAATTCTTAGGGGGAGTTAAAATTATTATACTCTTAAACTCCATTATCTCTGAAAGTAAAAGGAAATGGTTTGTTAATTATAAACTTCTAAGTTTAACTTTGAAATTCACTGAAAACATCAAAAAAGGTTAAATAACAGCTGCTGAAAATAATGTATCAAGTGAAAAGTGCATTTTATTTTTTTCTAAAATTTCCATGTATTGGTCCCTTGGCTAGATGTTTAAATCATCTAAGCTATTTGTTTTAAAAAATCTTCTTGAGTCAGAAAAGATGTCAAAATTTTCATATATAAATTCCTATTGATGACAGAACATGTGACTAGGCTCTGAGAAACTGCAACGCCTGATAAAATAGTTGAAGAAATTGTAAGTCTGACGAGCTAGTTATTCTATTTAGGGTTGTTAAAAATTCTGGTTGTGCTTATTGGTAACTAGGGATTCTTATGTCTAACCAACATGTATCCTCACATGAAAAGTTGCACACAACCCTTGAGACAAGATGATTACCTTACTTGAGTAATTAGGAGCTCTGATGTGTGAAAAGCATGGGCTCTTGCATGAAAAAGAAGGGTAAATCTTATTGCTCATCTTTTATAAAAATGCAAATTATAAGTCATATTGAATTTCAAAAATTCTGCAAAATCTCAAGATATATGTTTTTGTCCCAATACATCTTGGTTTGTTTTTTATCTATCCAGGGTTACCATTTTACTTGTATTGAGTAAGAATTAATAAGACTGCAATTTCACCTAAAAGATTTTTCTCTTCTGTTATTTTTTTCTCTGAGTCTTTAGTGCCTTTTAATTGGATAAACTAAAGTTTATAAATTTCAAATCATTAATTTCACTAAGATGAGTATATAGTGAGGATAGAGCATAATTTTTTTAACTTTCTCAAAATTTCCCAAACATACATTTAATCATGGTACATTGCTCCTTTTTCCTATTCTATCCGAATAGTTTACTGGATCTTTCATGCTAGAGTCGACACATGTTTGGCTAGAGTCAACTCTTCTTGTTCATCACTTTCTTTGGAACATGATATCTTTCGTTGTTCCGCATGTTCTATGTATCGCCTAGGGCAGGTCGACACTTGAAGCATCGCGTCCCTAAATAGTCTCAACTCTTATGCCCGTTTGACTATTTTGAATCCAACTGCTACTTCTTCTTCGTGTCTGTCTAGAAATACCCATTCCGCACCTGTACCCTTCTCTTCCATCTCTCGATTATCTGTCATGGCACCCAAAATGAGAGCACGTCAAGGAGGCAAGCGCAAGGAGACTAGACCAGACTCTCCAGAATGGCGCACTAAGGCCAGATATGATCAAGGGAACAGTACAATTTCTCAAGAGAAGAAGCCCTATGTTTCCTTCTTTCTCAAGCCGTCGCTTCTCACATCTGCGATCGGCCAGGGAAGACTCTTTCCAACGGAGAGAGAAGACGAAATATGTGGACCTGAGCAGTTCTGGTGAAGAAGATAGCATGCAAGCATTATTTGCCGAGCACCCAGCAGATTCCCAAGAAGAAACCCTAATGTCCAGGGTTCAGTTCCCTCTTTAATGATCAGGTATCTATAGGTAAAGGAAGTTCACAATTGAAAGGTCCTAGTGCCAGCACTTCTGTAGCAACCGGAAAAATTTAATACTTAAAAAATTCAAAATAATAATTTCTTTAAATTGAAATAATAGAAACATACGTACCATATTGTATGTTGCAAGAATACACTGGAAAATTCGTAACAATTATAAATCAACCCCAAATATATCCGTAAGTGTTCCACGAAGAAATTCGTTGCAACGAAAATCCGATTGGCCAATTGTACGTTGCAATGTGACGAATTATCAAAATTAGGAAACTAGTCGGAAAACCGTTAACACGGAAAGATAACGCGTCCATAAATTAAATGAACATGTCGGAGAGACTTCCAACATCATGTGATGATTAACCATTATCGGGTTTGGACCATGGACCTCTCATAGCCCATGATAAATTCAAATAAGAAAATGCAATAAAATTTCATAACTCTATTATTCCCTAATTAAAAAGAAAACCTATAAGATAAATCCAATAAATAATGGGCTTGGTTAAATGGACCCATTCGAAATTAGTGGGCCAAAATAAGGATTTTTAAAAGAAGAATAATAGGAAAATACCTAAATTCGTAACTAAATATTACCTAAATAGAAAAGGGGTATTTATGCATAAGTAGGAAGTTTGAGTTAGAATGGGATTCCTAAACTTACTCCATATAGCCTAGGCACGAATTAGATACTATCCTAACCCAATTAGAGATGGAAAGCAAGAGAGGAAAGGTGGAGTTAGGAATCTCGGAATTTAAGAGGAATTTGAGTAGTAGTAGGAATAGGAACTCTTATTATATAATACACATCTTAAACCCCTCTGGCCGACCCTAGCTCGTTGCAAAGGTTTTTGGACATGGAGGGAGGCCAAGGCGGAGAGGATCTCGTGGGGAGAAGGAGTTCTTGGAGCGTCTTCCTCGTTCTTGGAGTTCTAAGCCCTAGAAGAGGAAATCGAGTTAAGGTAGGCATTATCACAAGCTAAAATCCTAATATTTCGTCTGTAGATGTTCCATACATCAGGACAAACCCTCAAGTTTCATAATTTTCCTCGAGCATATCTTTAGTTCTTGATTTTTCATGTTCTACAACTTACTGACCCTGAACCCTCTTCTTAACTCTTGATCTCCTTGTATACTCCCCCATGCTACGAGATTTTTACTGTAGGAACTGATGCAGTTAGGCATCTTTTGCCCTAAAAGCCCTAAATTTCATCGAGCATGTTGATCGATTTAATCGATCTTTCTCTCTGTGTCATGTTCTGAATAACTCGTTCTTGCTCATGTTTCAAACCCTATATGAACCATGTTCTCTCTCTAATTTCGATTTACTGGAAGTACCTTACATGTCTAGTTTAATTTGCAACTAGTTTCATGATTTTTCGTTGACTATACAATAGTTATGATTTTTGAACTACCCTGTGTCGAAAAAAGCAAGTTTTCTGGACCGCAATCCAAGACAGATCAGAACCCTGTCAGCTCTGGCGCAGACCCTGTGAACGCGATGGCCCGATAGGCCGCGTTCACAAGGGCCATCGCGACAGAGCGCTCTGTCGTGATCTGATAGCGATAGTTCCCATTGTCGCTTTCTCAAGCCCGTCGCGACGCTTCCCTTGTCGCTTTCTGAACGCGACAGTACCCTACGTCGCTTCTGGCCTTCTGTTCTGGCAGCCCTGTCGCGACCCTTTGCAGGCCCTGTCACTACCTGCCCTACCCCTGTCGTAATCCTTACTGCCTATGTCGCCTTCACAGGATTTTGCATGAAAACCCATAAAACTTATTGCTCTCACTTTCTAAAATATCCTTACGCCTTTTAACAGTCATACCCGCAGTAAAAACACCTGTTTTAAATGGAGCTTTATTGAATGCTTTAAAATACATATTCACGACTTCTTTTCTATCAATGATCTCTCTTACACATCCACCATGAACCACCCATATATGGGCTGAAATCTGGCATAAAATATCCCTAATGTATCTGGTAATTTATTGCATAAAGCATATTAATTGCCCTATTTTAAGGACTTGTATTCGTTTCTTGCGTTGTTTATTACCGATATCGACGCTCCACTGTTCTAGAAATTCCTCTAGAACGTCGAGCACTTATTTTTATATACACACTTTACTTGGCTTGTGGAGAACTCTCCGTCGGATATTCCTTTCGCCGGACTAGTGAACCCTTGCACAAGGCCTCCGTAAGTCTCCTCTGATCATGGATTTCCACATGGTCGACGCGCCGGTTGTACCCTAACACCTATCACACCTTTAGGGATCGATATGATAAACGGCTATTAGAAGTTCGATCTTACCTTGAATCACGTCGGACCTATGGACTGTGCATAACATGGCCAGCGGGAAGATCGTGAGTTCCACCTGACAACATGGCCAGCGGGAAGATCGTGAGTTCCACCTGACTGCCAACACCAAGTGCGCGTGTTGTGCAACTGTTACTATCGCCTGTTTACTCGTCGCATTACGTGCAATGACCATTAGCTCTCATTTATACTCTACTCGCTCGTCTATTCACGTTCTCTACTATCCGTTATTATCTAGTGCTCTCATCTACTTCTTGGTACTCTATATTGGCCATTGACTGATTGTCTAAAGATAAACAATATAACCAATGCCAGTGCAATAGGGCCCGATTAGGCCTGGGAGGAGCGCCCGAAAGTGCCATTTGCCCGCGGAGGTTAAATGATCAGGTGTCAGCATTACATCCAAGTGCCATATCTATCAAGATTAATCTAGACAATCAACACAAAGTGCTATATCTCTCGATGTCTTTGACACACAAAGTGCTATATTCTCTCGTTGTCTTTTGACAAACAAGTGTTATACTCTCTCTCGGCTATCTTCGGATAACCAACGTGCAATTACTATCTCGATTGACGAAAGTTAATCAAAAGTGCCAGACTATTTCGATTGATAAGAAAATCAATCAAAGTGCAATTACTCTCTATATGGCCAACTACTTTTCTCTCCTTGCTATACATGTGTCGTGCTATTGCTTGACGTTGACGTTATGCTATCGTGTGTCATTGTTGCTTTCTATCGTGACTTGATCTTATTCATTGTGCTATACTTGATTCATTGTGTTTGAACCATGTTACTTGTGCTTTTACTTTCTCGACTTTACATAAACTCTCTCTATCTTTGTTGCTCTGCATTTAATGCACTAATTATTTAAAGCCTGCGTTGAGCCTGAGATTAAGTCCTACTGGGCGTTATCGCTCACCCTTCGTTATTTGCTATGTGTGTCAGGTTAAGTCGGACGATGACGTTATACGTACCAATGGGACAAGACTAGAGTGATGAGCGACCCGAAGTCAACTCATGAAGTTACCTAGTATCATGGAGTCTAGTAGTTATTGCTTTAGATTTCTTTTCAATGTAATGACGTCATTGAGCCTTCTGTTTAGCTCCGAATTAGTGGTTGTAATAGTCTTAGTGATTTTATAACGAAATCAAGAGTTATTTCAATTATTGTCATTAGATGCTCTGATGTTTGCGAAAGTATGGCGCAATGTCGTTACCATACTCGTTGTTTACGTCTCCCCTCCGATTTATTCCGCTGCTAAATTGGAGGGGCGTGACAACTTCAGTTGATTCAGATGATTCTAAAAGGAAAATACTCAAGAGGTTAGAGATGAGGATGGAAAAGAGCTGGAAACAGTAGCCAGCACATATTCGAAAGTACAGAGTTTTGATCACCTTTCTAGTCAAATATTGGGGGAACTGAATCAGATAATGAAACTACACATGCACAAGAGTCAGTTCATCACATGCTGAGAATAAACAAATTTTGCATCCAAGAACAGTGGATGTTCATGATGAAGGTATGAATACTGTCTTTCCAGAGTTGCTTGAAATGATAGATTTCAAGGGTTGGACAAGTTTTATCAGTGAACATAGGATTTTTTATCCTATTCTAGTTCAGGAGTTTTATAAAAACTTGGTGAGTAGGGAACATACTCTAGAGTCAAAAGTTAGAGGCATACCAATTGTACTCACCACAGATTCTGTGAGTTAAACTCTGAACATTCCCAATGAAGGACACAATCCTCAAAAGTACACATTCTGTGTTCATGAAGCATACACCCTTATGATTGGACTAGAGCATGATAAAGATAATATAGTCCAGACTAGGGTATCTAGTTTGAATGCGAATAAATTCCCTCCAATGAACAGATTGCTACACCACATATGCACTACCATTCTGACCCCTCAAGGAGGAGGTAGGCATAGGATTACTAGTCTTCAAAGGTTTTTAATGTATTGCTTGATAAGAAGAGAAAAGGTGAATCTATCTACTATTTTTTGTCAAATGCTTCATGAATCAACAAGACCTGAACTGAGAAAAAACCTGCCTTATGCTGCACACCTGTCAAGTATTTTCGAAAGGTTAATATCCCACTTGACAACACAAAGACCATGAAAATTCCAAAGTACAACATTATGCTGGATCACATTGTCAAATTCATGAAACTAAATTTGGAAAGATTTCAGTTGGAGAGAGGACTAGCTTCCTCTCAAGGTCATGAGCATGAAGACATAGCTGTGGATCAACCACAACAAGACCAAAATGAGTAGAGGGATGAGGTTGAAAATCAAAGCGTTCAGATGTCTAAAGACTTTCCTACACCTCCACCCTCTTTACTGCTAGACCTTACTCTCCCATTCTTAGATGATGATCTAGGTGGGATCCTCCATAGTACTCACCTGCTCATCACACTCATCAGGAGACATTTACTTCTAAGTAGGCTCATCCTTCAACTTCATCAGCTGAAGTTGTTGTACCACCACAGCTCTTACAGTTTCTTCAAGATCAGTTTGCTTCATTACATGATTCTGTTGGTTAGCTAAATGCCAAAGTTGAAGAGCAATCCCTGAGATTTGAGAGCCGCTTACAAGAAATTGAAAAGAAACTTAGTGAGAACATAGACAGGCAGGAGCAATTAGCTAGATTTGCAGCCTTAAGATCTAACAAGCTCATAGAAAGAATTGGAGAGGTTGTCAATAGTGCAACCTATACTCAAGCACAAATTTTTGCAAGTTACAATCAGTTGAAGAGGTAATGCAAAAAGGATCAGAAAAGCTAGTTGATCTTCCAGCTCTGCGAAAGTCTTATACACAAATGACTGGGAACATAAAAATTCTGAGAGAATATCATTTAGAAATGGCTCATCATATTAGATACATGAAATTTGATTTTGAACAAGTTTGGAAGCCCCATGGAGACTCTGAAACTGCTGAGAGCCATCATGTAACTTCTTCTACTGCTGCACCTCCTATGCCACATGGGGCAGATCACATACCAGTTGTTGTCTCTACCAAGTTTGGTGAAATGCAAAGCTTTCTGGACACCAGGTTCACTGCTATCCAAATCTATCTTCAAGAGAATTATGATGATCTAGAAGTCAGATTGGCAAGGATTGAGAGCAGCCTCATTCGGTAGTTACCTCCACCACCTCCTTCTCCTCTGTGATTCTCTTGTTTTGATTAAGTCAAAGAGGGAGAACATCTCATAGACTTTTGACTTTGATGTACTTTGATGTATTTTTCTATTTCTGCTTGTAACACTTTTATCAGCAATGAAACCATCAAGGTGCTTATGTAAATTGTTATGGTGTGGACTTGTGTGGATTGCTTGTGTGGATTGCTTGTGTTTGTATGGTGACCTGATTACACATGAAATTTAGCCCATAGTCAAAACCTCCATGACTATTGTTGACATCATCAAAAAGGGGGAGATTGTTGTGTCCCTGGTTTTGATGATGTCATAAGTCAAGCAAAAATGTCATAAATATCTAACACAAGTCTTTTGTATCATAGGAAAATTCATAAAGTCAAGAGTTCTCATTTGTGTGTTGACTCTGGTTGCTTCATAGGTCGACACACATGGCTCAGAGAATGAGTTACTGAAGTTTTGTGATGCACTTGTGTCGACACTACCCAAGGATTAGGTCGACACTGGATAGTCTTCCAGTAGTACAAAAGTCTAAAGTGGCACACAAGGTCGACTCTAGTTGAAAGACAGGTCCACACTAGTTGATCTTCTGGTTAGCGCTGAAGGAAAAGAATTGCATGAGGTTGACACTAGTCAAGTTTCCTGTTAGCGCTTAGAGAAAAGAATTGCTCAAGGTCGACTCCAGATGAGGATCAGGTCAACTCTACTAGTCTACCAGGTCGACTCTAGATGAAGGTTAGGTCGACTCTACCATTATGTAAGGTCGACACTAAATGCTACAGGTCAACTCCATACTCATGGACAGCCAGTCAGAATAGTAGTCAATTGGATGAGGTCGACTCATGAAGGCATGAATTTGACTCTACTGAAGCATCTTCACTGGTCCAAGTCAAGTTCGATGTGTGCGTCGACACTATGCTCAAGGTGTGTCGACTCTTTGACCCTTGTACTCCCGTGATGAAAAGTATCTGCCGACGCATAAGTTCTAGGCAGTGCCTGAGGCCCAATGATTGGGACTCCGGGTACACCTTACAAGGTTCTAGAAGATACCCTTTTTGGCGGCAAAAGTACCTCCCAATTATTTAGGATTCTGTTGAGGGGCCCACCTAAAAAGATTCTGTGATGCTGATCAAAAAGGTGTGTCGTCCTCTATAGAAGGGAACACACATAGAGAAAAAGTGTAGAGCATCTGAGAGCAAAAAGTGCAAAGAGAGTAGAGAGCTTGAGTTCAGAGAGAAGAGCAGACTTCAGAGGAGTCAACTCATCAAGATGAAAGGATGTTAGATCTCATCTTCTTCCCGTATGAAGATTTGGTGCTGATCATTGAAGCAGAGCATCGAAATTCAAATCAATTCAGAGACAATTGATCCTTAAGCTGCGGCCAGAAGAGGAATCTGATGAGCTCAGCTTGAAGAAGATGCAATTGGGAGTTCGAGGAGAAATCTGATCAGATCTCAACTCTAGTGAAACTGCACCAGAGTGTTTGGAATATTTCTACATTTCTTCATAAATTTTTTTCGTTTGATTTTTTCTATTTCTTCTATACACCAATCTGCTTGGTTGTCTGCTCCAGTTGAAGTAGACGGACTTATCCTACACTTTATGTGTAAGGATTGTGAGATTAATACAATCTTGAAGCTGTGAATTAGCAAAGTAAGAAGCTGTGAATCAGCGGTTGTGTGAGTGTTTCACACATTTGAGTTGCTAGAGAAGCCTCACTTGGTTTAGTGAGGGGTGGATGTAGGTCTCCACACTAGAGCCGAACCACCTTAAAATTTTCGCTTGCATTGTGTGATGTGTTGTGCATTGGCTAACTTGCTTCATCTGATTTGATCTTGTCTCGAGTTCTTAATAATTTTTAGGTGGTCAATATCTATTCACCCCCACCCCCCTCTAGATATTCATTCCATACACAACAGGAGAGACACTAGAGATGTTTCCCTGAAGGGAAAGAGGGGATATGTTTAAAAGGAGGAGGAGTGGTTGTTGGTGAAGATGAAGGGGGTGAAGAGATGTGTGTCGACAACTAGGGTTATTGAAAACCCTTTGAAAGTGAACCGACACATGAGAACCGGATGAGATGTGAACCGGTTCAAGATTTGATTGGAACTAGGTTCCGGTGTCGACAACCGTCAGGTCGTCTGGTGACAACCCACTGAGGGAAAATGCACAGAACTGGCTTTTGATCAGTACAAGATGAGAATGAGTGTTCAATACATATGAGAGATAGAATAGTGTGATACACTTATTACAAAATGTCATAAACAATGATAGTATGTATTTCATCTTTTCACAATGATTTGGAGATAATATTCTAGGAGTCTCGGTTAATGCAGCAAGAAGAATGCCCTTACAAAGCAGATTTATGTAAAATAACTCATTGAATGAAATCTTTGTTGAGAGTCACTTATATCTTTATGATGTGAAGTTCAGTCGACATTTGAAATGAATATTCAAATTAGCATTTGATAGAAAACATTAAGAATGAACTTTACTGAATGAAAGGAGGTTGCAACTCTATTTCACTTTCAGATAATTTTTATGTTTCTATAGGGTAGGTGGTAATTTAGTTTTGGATACACCTTTTGAGGTGGAGCAGACATTTATGATGCCAATACCCCCAATTACTCAGTATAGTTAACTATCATACCATGAACAGAGGTGACAGTTTGACTTTTTGACGCCAAGACAGACATTTATGATGTCAATGTCTTCGGTTACTCAGTAATTAACCATCATTGCTCTACCTTTTACCTTTTTTAATTATTTTAAGAAATAGGTAGCTTTTCTCCTTTAAAAAAGTAAATAAAATCAAGGTCAATGAATGTTTGAGGTCAAAGCAAATTCATAATATTAAGGTCAGAGTCTTCTTACTTATCAAAGCATTTCAGATATAAGGTCATCCACAAAAAGATTACTCAATAGAGCCGTTTTAAGAAATTAGATTTGTTCAGTGTTTTCTAGATGATACATGCCTTGACTCATTCACAAATCATTATTTCAAATCATTGTGATTAATTGAATGTTTTTTCTACCATTTGATTATGAAAAGTTGTAAAGAGTATAAATTTTTAGTTCTAACCCTTAATGATGTAATGAATAATCTCATTCAAGATATAGTTTCAACAAAGTATGTCCAAGAAATGTTGGATAATGAGGAATCAAGGACATGAATTTTCAAGGTATTGGTCGGCAACCAGAGGACATGTGTCAACAAGGATTGAAACAAACAAACATTGAGTTATGGAAAAGAAGATCTGTCGACAACAAGGTTTTAGCTTGTCAACAGCTACTGTAGAGGTAGAACTATTTCAATCAAGAGAAGATTTCTGTTGACAGATCATGAAGATTGTCGACATGATAGATATGAAGAGCTAATTTTCAAGCACCTCACTCAAGGACTTTTTTTGACTCACTCCCCCTTAATATGTGCAAGATATATAATGATTTTCAAGAAATAACAACAATAATGTATGCCTAATAATATGCACATAAATCATGAGCATGAACAAATGTACATAAACAGGGAATTTATTCAAAAGAGAAATTATCAAAATCAAATGTTGTGATTTGATGACCTTTATGCAAGAAAGGACTATTGATACTTGGCGGAGGATTTTCCTCAAGCATAATGATAGTTTCCAAACAAGCTTGACTTGTCCTTCCACATGTCACAATTTGATATACCACATAGTCGTTGCATAAGAGGTTAGATTATTTACAGTTTCCAAGAAGAATTTCAAATCATTTTGCAAATGCCAAACTCTCTTCTTAAGGAAGTGGATCTATCTTCTGCCAGGGGTTTTGTAAAGATGTCAAGCACTTGTTTTTCTATTGGAATGAAATTAGTTCAAGTTGGAACCTCATCTCTCAGAAAATGAGTCTTATTTCTGTGGTTTAGTTCTTGAGTGTTGAATTGAGTTTTTAGAAAGATTGATAGCACTTGTGTTGTCACATAGGATAGGTCTGCATCCAATGTTAATACTGTAATCAAACAATTTCAATTCATTTTGAAAATGCCAAACTCTCTTCTTAAGGAAGTGGATCTATCTTCTGTCAGGGGTTTTGTAAAGATGTCAGGCACTTGTTTTTCTATTGGAATGAAATTTAGTTCAATGTTTTTTCTGGCAACCTCATCTCTCAGAAAATGATGTCTTATTTCTGTGTTTAGTTCTGAGTGTGAATTGAGTTTTAGAAAGATTGATAGCACTTGTGTTGTCACATAGGATAGGTGTGCATCCAATGTTATATTGTAATCAAACAATTGACTTTTGATCCACAACACTTGAGCGCTGCATAGCTCCCTTCAGCAACATATTCTACCTCTGCAGTGGAAAGTGCAACTGAGTGTTGCTTCTTGGATGCCCATGAAACCATGCACCCTCCTAAGGATTGACAAAACCCACTAGTGCTCTTCCTATGAATTTTACATCCAGCATAATCAACATCTAAGTAGGAAGTTAAATCAAAGTTGCAACCAGCTAGATACCATAAACCCAAATCACATGAACCAGAGAGATATCTAAAAATTCTCTTAACTGCAAGAAAATGGTATTCTCTTACTAGATTGAAATCTAGCATAGAGACAACATAATGAATTGTATGTCTAGTCTACTTGTAGTAAGATATAAGAGAGAGCGATCATACCTCTGTATTGTTTTGCATCTACCATTTACCTTTCATCACTTTCCATTTTAATACTTGTGCTCATTGGTGTAGATCCTAGATTGGCTTGTTCAAATTGAAATCTCTTCAGTAACTCTTTGACATTTTTTTCTTGATTGATGAAGAATCCATCTTCAAATTGTTACCTGCAGGCCAAGGAAAATTGCAACTCACCCCATAAGACTCATTTCAAATTCACTATGCATATGTTTAGAAAATTCCTCACACAGTGAAGGATAGTGGACCAAATATTATGTCATCCACATATACTTGAACAACAATGATATGATTGGGACACATTTTTGAAAAGTGTTTGATCCACCTTACCTCTGGAATAGTTTTTACTCACCAGAAAGTTGCTCAGTCTATCATACCTGCTCTTGGTGCCTGCTTCAACCATAAAGTGCTTTGTGAAATTTGTATACATGGTTAGGTTTATCAAAAATTTCAAAGCATGGTGGTGTGCAACAAAAACTCTTCCTTAAATTAACCATTCAGAAAAGCAGCTTTTACATCCATTTGAAACAACTTGAATTTGTTTGAGCAAGCATATGCTAACAGAATTCTCACAGCCTCTAGTCTAGCTATGGGTGCAAAGGATTCTTCAAAATCTACCCAAATTCTTGATTGTACCATTTTGCAACCAAGCGTGCTTTATTTCTTATGACTTTCCCTTCTTCATTTAATTTATTGTGAAAACTCACCTAGTTCAAATTATGAATTTTTTGGGTTTTAGGGACTAGGCTCCAAAATTGTTCCTCTGAAAGATTAATTCTTCATGCATTGCCTCTACCTAAGAAATGTCTTTTCAAGTTTCTTCAATGTTCTTAGGTTCCCCTTGAGATATGAAGGCTATTTGATCTTGTTCAGTGATATTCTAAAATGAGATCTAGTTTGAACTTTGTCATTCACATTTCCTATGACATTCTCAAGAGGGTGATCTTTTGAGTACCTGATATTTGTTGTTGTTCCACTAATGCTGTTGATCTGCTTGAAGTCTGTTAACAACCTCTGTTGGTATGCCGACAGATTCTTGTCAATTTCCTCTTCAAGTATCTCTCATTTGTCTTCATCATTTCTACAGGTATTTGAATCATCAGTCTTGTATAAAGCTCATCAAAGACAACATGTAGAGTTTCTTCTACTATTTGGTTTTTGGTTAAACACTCTATAAGCCTAGAATGTTTAGAATATCCTAAGAAAACTCCTGAATCACTTTTTGCCTCAAATTTATCTAGGTCTTTTTTTTTAAGGGAAAGAAGGTCATTAGGGAAACGTACCAGCAATCTGGCCATGCCCAATGCCTAAGGTATTATATAAAATTATGGAGTATTATAGAAACATCAGGGCATACCCTCTGAAGGAGTCAGTTAAACTAGCCGAACAGAAGGCATACCAGTCTTATCAAGAATGACTGGGCCTTTATAGGGAGGAGGAAGGGAAATTTATCTAGGTCTATTTTGTCATTGTTATGAATGAAAATCTTGCAACCAAAGACTCTGAAGTACCCACTGTTTGGTGGTAATCAGTTTCCAACCAGATTGTATGCACTACAGTTAAAGAAATATGATGTGATATTGAGAATGGATGGTTGGAAGTATATGGGGCAGTGATAGATTACAGAAAGAAAGAGAGGTTCAAGCCATCCAGGAGGCATTATGTTAAATTTCAAGGTATGTCATTTTATACCCTAAATTTATCATTTCTACTCTTAAAGCTAGGAAGTTGATAATGCAAGGTGGTGTAGCCTATTTGGCATCAGTTAGCTTGTTGAGGCAGGTAAGACAGTAGATATGGTACCTATTGTTAGAGAGTTTGTAGATGTATTCCCAGATGAGTTACCAAGTTTGGCACCACATAGAGAGATGGACTTTACAGTAGAGGTGCAGCCGGGTAGTATGCCCATTTCCAAGGCACCATACAAGATGGCACCTGCAGAGTTGAAAGAGCGAAGAAGCAGTTGAAAGAGTTGCTAGAGAAGGTTTTATTTGCCTAGTCACTCACCATGGTGAGCACCAGTTTTGTTTGTTAGAAAGAAGGAAGGTTGCCTCATAATGTGTATTGATTATCGCCAGCTGAATCAAGTTACAATAAAGAACAGGTATCACTTCCACGAATTGATGATTTGTTTGATCAATTGCAATCAGCAAAGATGTTCTCCAAGATAGATTTGAGATTGGGGTACCATCAGTTGAGGATCCGGGAAGAAGACATTTACAAGACGACATATAAAACAAGGTATGGGCATTATGAGTTTGTGGTTATGCCATTTGAGCTAACCAATACACCGGCAACATTTATGAATTTAATGAACAGGATCTTCCACCCATATCTAGATCGGTTTTTTGTGGTATTTATTGATGATATCTTAGTGTATTCAGCCTCAGAAGAAGAACATGCAGCTCACCTGAGAGTTACATTATAGACATTGAGGGAGCATCAGCTTTATGCAAAATTCAGTAAGTGTGAGTTTTGGTTGAAAGAGATTCAGTTTTGGGGCATGTCATTTCAAGTGAAGGTGTTGCGGTCGATCCAGCAAAGGTGGAAGCCATTATGAAATGGGAGGAACCAAAGTCAGTGCTAGAGATCAGGAGTTTTCTTGGGTTGGCAGGTTATTACAGGCGGTTTATCCAGAATTTCTTAAAGATTGCAGCACCAATGACAAGGCTTACCAGGAAAGGAGTACCATTTGTTTGGTCATCCGACTACAGGCGCAATTTTATGGAGTTAAAGAAACAGCTCACTTCAGCACCAATATTGAAATCCCATCAGGCTGAGGTAGTTTTGTGCTATATACAGATGCATCTAGGAGAGGACTTGGGGCAGTGCTTATGCAGCATGGAAAGGTAGTGGCTATGTGTCAAGACAATTAAAGCGGCACGAGGAGAATACCCCACACATGACTTAGAATTTGATGATCAGTTTATCCCCATGTAATTAAAATAAATACATATCTATTTTGGTGATAACAAAACTATGATAAAGGTTACTAACATATTTTCTATGAAGTCTAAGCACGGGAAATAAACCAAGGGAAAACAAGCCAATCAAGTAAGTATTCATCACACTACAACAATGTGAGTTCAAAGCATCAATGTTTGTCAAAGTACACATCGATTTCTACTATAGGTCATAACAATTTCTATAGAGTTATAACGATTTCGTAAGTGCCTTGTCGATTTCAGAAAACAACGTTTGGATTCAATGAGTCGATCTCAGAACGATTTGTTAAGCAATCATAACAATTCTCTCATAACAATCTGTTCACATCGATTTTTCACAACAATTTGCCCCCTCAATGATTCGTTAAGTGATCGCAACGATTTGCCCTCACAACGATTAGTAAGTAATCGCAACGATTTGCCTCACAACAATTCGTTAAGTGATCGCAACGATTTGCCCTCACAACGATTCGTTAAGTGATTGCAACGATTTGCTTTTGTAACAATTTGCTAAGTATTCACAACGATTTGCGTTCGTAATGATTCGTTAAGTATTCATAACGATTTGCTTCCATAACGATTCGATAAGTCTCACATCGATTTCTTAAGTGAGAACAACGATTTGGTCTCACATCGATTTCTTAAGTGAGAACAATGATTTGGTCTCACATCGATTTCTTAAGTGAGAACAACGATTTGGTCTCACATCGATTCTTAAGTAAGAACAACGATTTGGTTCTTACATCGATTTCTTAAGTAAGAACAACGATTTGCTCGTAACGAGTTGGTTCATAAAGATTTGCCTATTCCATCATAATGATTGATCCTTGTAACGATTCATCAAGTTACATAACGACTTGGTCGCTGTAACGATTCGACACAGCAAATAACGATTCATTCACATTGTCTTTTACAGTTTG
This sequence comes from Colocasia esculenta, assembly GCA_014218235.1. Taxonomy (NCBI): domain Eukaryota; kingdom Viridiplantae; phylum Streptophyta; class Magnoliopsida; order Alismatales; family Araceae; genus Colocasia; species Colocasia esculenta. Next base: position 1,680 of record JACBKR010004710.1, on the reverse strand, counting down.
ATTATAACGACGTGTGCATAGCGATTTGTTTATGGAGTCACAACGATTTGTCTCTACAAGATTGGTTATTAATGCATAACGATTTATATGTGCATCGGATTGCTTATGAGTGCACACGATTTACATGAATATCAACTCATTTGCATAACGATTTTATAAGTCATGCATATAACGATTTCATGGACTATATCGATTTGATTTTCAAGTTAATTTTTGAACAACGTTGAAAAAGTCAAAGTCTTCACGCATATCTTTCTGTCAGCTGTGCATTTATGGAGATTGAACGTATCACTGCATGCATGTAGACATATCTTCTATTCTCATGCTTATTCTGTAAACATCTTTTTAGATGAACAGAATGGAACTTCTATTTCTGTATAAAATCAATCTAACGTTGACTGACAACAAGAGACGCTTAGCTGTCTATTGTTAAAGCTTATAATTCGTGCAGGTCTCTGACAGCACTCGTCATACAACGTTGGATAAAATAGAAGCCAAAGGATATTACAAAAGATCTTCTCTCTGTACGTACATGAAGACCGTTGAACGGAGAGCTCTACAGGACCATGCAGTCTAACGTATACCAGAGCTTAGAGACAACGGACACTTCAACGTTCAATTTTTAAAATGAAGATATAAATAGACGACTGAAGCTCCAGATTAATGATGATCGAGATAAACATCTGTGATACAACGTTTACAACCTTCTGTGAGCTTTCTGAAGAGCGAAGCAAAGAATCCCATCTGTTCTAGTTCTTGCTCTCGGTGCTAAGTGTAGATCTGTGAGAGAGCCTTTAGTTCTGAGAAGAGTTCTTTGTTGTAGATCCTTTCTTTCTCAGTTCTTAGCTTCAATCAAGCAGTGTTCTATAAGCTTGATCTAGGGGCTTCATCCCCAAACACTTTTCTTGTGTGTGTTCCCTTCAGTGTGAAGGAAGACCTGGTGGTATCCATGGTGTTGTTCCCTCGTGTGAAGGAAGACCAGCGGGGTGTTGGGTGCTATAGTATTCTTATGGGGGACTGTACCCTTTGTCACGCCCCAACGCGGAATATCGGAGCGCGAAGGTAGTTGCAAGAAAAGGTATAGAGCGTATACTAGACATCAAACCATTGCACACTGAATAATACTAAAGCAAATCTTCTCATTAATAATTTTCCAAATGTCTAGTTACAACCACTATATCAGAGCCATTCTAAAGGGCCCAATTACATTGCAACAGAAGGAAATAACTAACTACACTCTAAGATAACATAATGACTCAAGGGTACTCCTGGCTTCACTCTTGGTCATTCCCTTCCTCGTGAGTGTATGTGTCATCCTCGGCTCACCTGAGAACACAACATCAAATAACGTAGGGGAGCGATAACGCCTAGTAGGACTTAAATCTCAGGCTCAAGCAGGCTTAAATAATTAACGCATTTAATGGCAGAGTGTCTAAAAGGAGAGCAGGTACAAGAGAGTCAAAATATAGCAAGAGATAGCACACATGTAACAGGATAGCACAATAGCATGAGATCGAGTATAGTTTCCAAAAATAGCACAAGTATCGAATATAGCACGAATAGCAGAAAGGCCATAGCACAACTAGCACAAGTATGGTAATAGCACGACGAGTATAGCACTTGTTTGTCATTCTAGACATCGAGAGAGTATAGCACTTGTGTTTTGATTGTCATATAGAT
>JACBKR010004709.1:0-22270 GCA_014218235.1 Colocasia esculenta | reverse complement strand
TGTAATGACTCTCCTCATACCAGTACGATTATACTAATCCCCATCACTACAAATAGTGCCATTACAGTGGGATAGTAACTATTACAACTTGAAGAGAACTACATTGTCCATATGAATAACATTATTCAACTATAAATTAAGTAACTACCAAAAATAAAATCTCCTCAAGTGCTATTCTTGTATGCGGTATCAATCTTCTCTATTCTCTCCTCAGCTACTGGATAATCTGTCACACCTGTACACCAAAGCAAGTATGAGTCTTACAGGACGCAGCAAGTAATCCAAAACATCAAACTTATACATATCACATACACACTAAACTACCAACAATAATGAAACACATGCTATCATACTAATCACGTTAATTCACATAGCACAAGCTTTTATGGTTAACAACACCTATGTTTCCCAAACACATTCCAGATTCACACATGCTCATATTAACTCATAAAAAATAAATACATCTATACAAGTTCTCTACACATTTTATGTATTCTATGATACATGGTTCAATCTTTATCATATCATTGCATAGTTTAATCAAATTAAAATACAAGGTTATGTACAAGATGATGAATACCTTTAGCATAGTATTTGGTCAAATTCTCATGTATTCACGTCACTTTATCATTCAACTAACTTGCTGATTTAATGTACAATTTATCATACACTCATAACACTTACACATGCTTTCTAGTAAACTACATAATATGATATTAATCTTTCTATCATATTTAAGCATAATCCAATTAATATATAGATGACATGAACATATGCACTCTTAAACACCTATCATGTAACATGATATATTAATCTAAACATTTTTCCTTATTGTGTAACAGCTCTACCAATTAGAATATGCAATTATACATAACGTAGATAACAACCTAACATAATCTCTATTTATTTCACATGCACTTCTCATTTATTTACACATTTCATTTTTTATTTTAATATGAATAATTCACCATGATATCACCTTTATTAAACATGAAATGAAGATTTAATACACATTCGAATCGGATGGCAATCATCTACAAATTAAGCATGAACTACATACTAAATGAGTAGCAATTCTATCATGGAATTAGACATTATTCGTGTGTTATCAAAAATAAAATCTCATTTAGCTTGCTGTTTTGACATGAATTAAACTAATTACATGGATTTACACTTATTCTCACGCTATCTTATTCATTGTCAAATTTACCTACTCATTCTTCCACATTGCATTCGTTACATGTTTACATGCACATATTCATACATACCACCATATGGAGATTATTAAACTATATTACATAATATTAAACATGGTACAAAACATGATATTATAATTATGATAGAAACACATGAATGACATAAATAAATAAACATGTAATGATACATTGGTTTTCACACACACTTGTACTTTTGCTATCTTTTAATCATCCTTACATATTAATTTTCACTCCTTCCATTGCCCTTACTCTTGCATTCACAATGATCACTTTACACTATGTTCACATTTAATCTCTTAAGTTGCCATGACAATAGTCCTAACTACCAAGTAGACGAAAACAATCACTTTAGCACTTAGCACTTAGCACTTATCACTTAGTACTTAGCACTTACTTCACATATTCGTCACCTAGGCAATGCAGTGACAAATCTAGGTAACTGCACAGAACCGAGAGAAGCCCTCTCCACCCTAACCAGCGGTACTTGTCCACCTGCAGGATTTTATCCTAATGCCCTTAGGATTTATCTCATAATGTTGAGCCTTCCATAGGGACTTTTCTATGGTACAACTCTCAGACCCCTATGGTAGAAGTGTCATACATGGCTAAATATTTCATTAATCACTTTATCATTCTTATCACCTTTTACTCATGCTCATACACATATTTTTATCCCATTTCCATTTACAGAAATTCACATTGCTGTTTAACAGTGAAATCACTCAAAATAAGACATTAACATACTGCTAACCTTTGCTTTACCCATGATTAACTCTAACATGCTTAACATGGCTATTTTCACATTTAAACCATGAAAATACCTACTATCATCAGAATTTCATGAAATTTTTATCACAAGTTAAGGGCAGTAAATAGAACACATGCTCAATTTTTCAAAATTTTCTGAATAGAAACATATTTATAACATTTAAATCACTGTACAGGTGCATTTATCACTAATTTCTCTTAAACAAAAATTTCAGTAAAATAGACTAATATGACGGTGTCCATACGTTCATACAATAACCATATCATTACAAACAATTCACCAAACCCGAACTCAGAAATATACTATTTACATAGATTAAACATGGTATCTATGTTCATAACTCAATCTCCAGAATTTAATAATTAACAAATTTCATGAAAATTTACGAAAACCTCATGACATGGCCTACTAATCACCTTGACCCCTAAAAAATTTCAGCAGGAAAACATACCCATAAGTCATTTAAATATATTAAACAACAATTTTCAGAACACTGAAGAACTTAACTGCACAGTCCTGGCCGCCAGCTGGGTTAACTGCAACATCTCTTTCCGTCAACTGATGAACTTGACGGCATGGATGTGCCGTCAACTTGCAGACATCAATCTGCACAGTCACACTCACATATACGGGGAAATTGGAGGGTCCAAGACTCGAGGAAAAATCCGTCAAAATTCTAGGACCTAGGGGACATGTATAGGGATGATGTACATAGGTTACTTACCTCTAATAAAATCCTAGAAGGTCAATGTTGCTGTTGAAGCCCTCCTCGGCCAAAGCAAGAGGGTGCTCCGAAACTCCTTTGATCTGGTTCTCCAGTCATTGTAGGTCGTTCCTCGGGGTTGGGGATGCCTCCTTGATAGTTGGACTACGCTCCAGTCATCATAGATCTCCAGAAAATACTCCAGTCGCCGGATCAGAGCTTGAGAAGTCCTGCTTTTCTCACAGAAAATACTAGGGTTTCACAATGACCAAAAGGGCTTTGTGTGGGCAGAAAATGAGTTTTTATAAAGTTGGATAGGCTGGGTACGCACTGGAGTAGGTTACCAAGGGTTTAGGAAGGGTTTCTAAACTGGAACTGACCAGAAAGCGAGCATTAACAAATCTGGAACCGTTACGCAGGAGGATATTAACGTCAACATCGGTTGTAAACAACTACACAGTTGACGTCAAGGGGGATGCCGCCAACTTGAGGTGGCGTCCGGGGGGTGGCCGCCAACAGGGTATTGGCGTCCAGTGATGTAGACGCCAACCACCCAGCAGTGCCAATAGGCCAAAACTCTGATAAACCTTGAAATAAATATATAAATATGCCCAAATAATTTAATATATGTAAAAATAATTTCACAAACCTTCACGCATAAAACACATGCATTTCATAATTTTATTAAAATATAACTTATACTAATCATAATTGGGATAATATGGATCAATAACATGCATATATGCACATACACATTCACATTACATAGTCACATACATTGTGCAGAATTTATAATGAAATGTGTTCATTATTAGTTAAATTTATCTGTACATTATCATTCAAGCACCTTACACATCATAATAATTTAACACGCTTAAAGAATAGTAATCATTAAAACAAGATTAGCTTTTATATATTCCTACACACACCAAGGTTACTTACAACATGCATAAAATAACTAACGCAATAGGCACATCAATAATTAAATAATTGCATGCCCATTTAATATGTATATTGCATGTACTGAAATAAACTCATAATTATTTACAAAATGTATGACAATAATTTCTTACTATGAGCACATATAATATGCATGAGGTTTATAGATTTATTACATACTTTCATAGCTAAATAATGCATGCACACTATATTAATATTATACTCGTACGAAAATAGCTCTCATGCACTTACATTGCCTATAGCACTACTTACCTATCACATGCACAATATTACTTAACTATTTTATGCCTCAGATTTTTGTATACACATTATACATAAATTAACTAATTGCCTATTCTTACCTAACTATCCTGTATATACATGCATGAACTAATGAGAGTATAGAAATGATAATATTCACAATTGAATACACACGCTACTCATGCAACAAGCAAAGACATATGCACCATATGAAAGAAAGAAAATTTCGGGGTATCACACTCTCCCCCCCTTGAAAAAGATCTTCGTCCTCGAAGATCGATTCAAGTACCTCTGGTGACGTCATAGGTGCCATCTTCGAGAAAAGAATAAAATCCTCATTCTCCTTGGCTGGTGCTTGCAGTTCTGCTGCTGGCTCCTTTGATGTCGATGCTGTAGTACCTCGGGGATCAAACTTCTTCAACCTCGGACATTCTTTATCCGATGGTCCTTGCTGCCGCATTTGAGGCACCTTCCTTCTTTTCCAAACACTGATTCCCGCCATGGCTCCTTTGATGTCGATGTTGTAGTTCCTCACCTTGCGTTTCTCCTCATGCTCTCTTGCCCTAGCCTCACGCTTTCCTTGACTCACCATTGCCTACAAATCCAATCTAGTTAAAGTCTAACTTATTAAATCCTATCTACCTTTCTTACTATCTTTCATTCATATTATTACTTTCTACACATATGGACAAATTTTCCATAATGACTTTGCAATATTGTGAGATGATGGTTTATTCATGTACAGTCTCAACCTTGATGCTCTGATACCAATCTCTGTAACGACCCTCCTCATACCAGTGCGATTATACCAATCCCCATTGGTACAAAGCATGCCATTATAGTGGGATAGTAACCCAACACTAAACGATAAGGTTGATATGCCCATGAATAATAAAAGAGTACAGCGGAATTAAAAGAAATATTATATTTCATTCCATCATCACCACACATTCCACAGTGTATATAGTAAAAGAAAGTACTAGAATCCACATTATTACAACTTGAAGAGAACTACATTGTCCATATGAATAACATATTCAACTATAAATTTAAGCGACTACGAAAAAAAATCTCCTCAAGTGCTATTCCTTGTATGCAGTATCAATCTTCACTATTCTCTCCTCAGCTATTGGATAACCTGTCACACCTGTACGCCGAAGCAAGTATGAGTCTTACAGGACTCAGCAAGTAATCCAAAACATCAAACTTATATATATCACATACACACTAAACTACCAACAATAATGAAACACATGCTATCATACTAATCACGGTAATTCACATAGCACAAGCTTTTTATGGTTAACAACACCTATGTTTCCCAAACAGATTCTAGATGAACACTGCTCATATTAAGTCATAAAAATAACAAATCTATACAAGTTCTGTACACTTTATATTTCTATGATACATGGTTCAATCTTTATCATATCATTACATTAAAAATCAAATTTTAAATACAAGGTTATGTACAAGATGTTGAATACCTTTAGCATAGTATTTGGTCAAATTCTCATGTATTCACGTCACTTTATCATACAACTAACTTGCTGTTTTAATGTAAATTTATCATACACTCATAACACTTACACATGTTTTAGTAAAAACATAATATGATATTAATCATTCTATCATATTTAAGCATAATCCAATTATACATACATGACATGAACATATGCACTCTTAAACACCTATCATGTAACATGATATATTAATCTAAACATTTTTCCTTATTGTGTAACAGCTCGACCAATTAGAACATGCAATTATACATAATGTAGATAACACCTAACATGATCTCTATTTATTTTTCACATGCACTTTTCTCATTTATTTACACATTTCATTTGCTGTTTTAATATGAATATTCACCATGATATCACCTTTATAAACATGGATGAAGATTTAAACACATTCGAATCAGATGGCAATCATCTACAAATTAAGCATGAAACTACATACTAAATGAGTAGCAATTCTATCATGGAACTTAGGACTATTTCGTGTGTTTATCAAAAAAAAAATCTCATTAGCTTGCTGTTGACATGAATTAACTTAATTACATGGATTTACACTTATCTCACGCTATCTTATTCATTGTCAAATTTACCTACTCATTCTTCCACATTGCATTTCTTTACATGTTTACATGCACATATTCATACATACCACCATATGGAGATATTGAACTATATTGCATAACATTAAACATGGTACAAAACATCATATTATAATTATGATAGTAACACATGAATGACATAAATAATAAACATGTAATGATACGTTGGTTTTTCATATACACTTGTACTTTTGCTATCTTTTACTCTTCCTTACATATTAATTTTCACTCCTTCCATTGCACTTACTCTTGCATTCTATTGATCACTCTACACTATGTTCACATTTAATCTCTTAAGTTGCCGTGATACATAGTCCTAACTACCAAGTAGAGGTAACAATCACTTTAGCACTTATCACTTATCACTTAGTACATAGCACTCACTTTCACATATTCATCACCTAGGCAACGCGGTGACAAATCTAGGTAACTACGCAGAACCAGGAGAAGCCCTCTCCACCCTAACCAACGGTACTTGTCCACCTCCAGGATTTTATCCTAATGCCCTTAGGATTCATCTCATAACGTTGAGCCTTCCATAGGGACTTTTCTATGGTACAGCTCTCAGACCCCTATGGTTGTAGTGTCATACATGGCTAAATATTTCAAAAAAAAAAATATTCATTAATCACTGTATCATTCTTATCACCTTTTACTCATGCTCATACACATATTTTTCATCCCATTCCATTTACAGAAATTCACATTGCTGTTTAACAGTGATAAATCACTCAAAATAAGGCATTAACATGCTGCTAACCTTTGCTTTACCCATGATTAACTCTAACATGCTTAACATGGCTATTTTCACATTAAAACCATGAAAATACCTAATGTCAGAGAATTTCACGAAATTTTTATCACAAGTTAAGGACAGTAAACGGAACACATGCGCATTTTTTCAAAATTTTCTGAATAGAAACATATTATAACAATTAAATCACTGTATAGGTGCATTTATCATTAATTCTCTTAAACAAAAATTTCTGTAAAATAGACTAATATGATGGTGTCCATACGTTCATACAATAACCATATCATTACATAAAATTCACCCAACCCGAACTCACAATATCCTATTTACACAGATTAAACATGCTTATCTTATGGTCATAACTCAATCTCAAGATTTTAATAATTAACAATTTCATGAAAATTTACGAAAACCTCATGACATGACCTACTAATCACCCTTGACCCATCATAAAAATTTCAGCAGGTAAACATACCCAGAATCATGTAAATATTAAACAGTATTTTTCAGAACACTTAAGAACTAACTGCACAGTCCTGGCGCCAACTGGGTTAACTGCATCATCTCTTGCCGTCAACTGATGACTTGACAGTAGGGGATGTTGCCGTCAACTTCCAGACAGCAATCTGCACAGTCACACTCACATATACGGGGAAATTAGAGGGTCCAGGACTCGAGGAAAAATCCATAAAAATTCTAGGACCTAGGGGACATGTATAGGGATGATGTACATAGGTTACTTGCCTCTAATAAAATCCTAGAAGATCAAATCAGATGTTGAACCCCTCCTCGGCCAAAGCAAGAATGTGCTCCGAAACTCCTTTGATCTGGTTCTCCAGTCGTTGTAGGTCGTTCCTCGGGGTTGGGGATGCCTCCTGATGGTTGGACTATGCTCTAGTCGTCATAGATCTCCAAGAAAATCCTCCAGTCACCGGATCAGAGCTTGGGAAGTCCAGCTTTTCTCACAGAAAATACTAGGGTTTCACAATGACCAAAAGGGCTTGGTGTGCGGCCAGAAAATGGTTTTTATAAAGTGGATAGGTTGGGTGCGCACTGGGGTAGGTTACCAAGGTTTAGAAGGGTTTCCTAAACTGGAAATGGCCATAAAGTGAGCATTAACAAATCTAGACCGTTACGCAGGAGGATATTGACGTCAACATCGGTTGTAAACAACTGCACAGTTGACGTCAAGGGGATGGTTGCCAACTTGAGGTTGGCGTCCGGGTGGTGGCCGCCAACAGGGTATGCCGTCCGTAGTGATGTGGACGCCAACCACCCAGCAGTGCCAATAGGCAAAAATCCGATAACCTTGAAATAAATACATAAATATGCCCAAAATATTTAAATATGTAAAAATAATTTCACAAACCTTCAACGCATAAAAACACATGCATTTCATAATTTATTTTAAATATAACTTATACTAATCATAATTAAGGATAACATAGATCAATAACATGAAATATGCACATACACATTCACATTACATAGTCACATACATTGTGTAGAAATTTATAATGAATGTGTTCATTATTAGTTAAATTCTATCTGCACATTATCATTCAAGCACCTTACACATCATAATAATTTAACACGCTTAAGTAATAATAATCATTTAACCAAGATTAGCTTATCTATTCCTACAACACCAACGTTACTTACAACATGCATAAAATAACAATATGCAATAGGCATATCAATAATTAATAATTGAATGCCCATTTAAATATGTATATTGCATGTACCGAAATAAACTCATAATTATTTACAAAATGTATGACAATAATTTCTTACTAGGAGCACAATAATATGCATGAGGTTTATAGATTTATTACATACTTTCATAGCTAAATAATGCATGCACACTATATTATATTTATACTCATACAAAAATAGCTCTCATGCACTTACATGGCCTATGACACTACTTCTATCACATGCACAATATTACTTAACTATTTTATGCCTCAGATTTTGGTATACACATTATACATAAATTTAACTAATTGCCTATTCTTACCTAACTATCCTGTATATACATGCATGAACTAAGGAGAAGTATAGAAATGATAATATGCACAATTGAACACATGCTACTCACGCAACAAGCAAAGACATGGCACCATATAAAAAAAAGAAAACTTCGGGGTATCACATATACTCTACTCGCTCTCTACTCACGTTCACTCTACTATCTCGTCTATTCATATAGTGCTCTCATGTATTTCTTGGTACTCTATATTGGCCATTGACTAATTTTCTAAAGATAAATAATAACTAATGCCTGGCAATATATAAGGGCCCGATCTGGTCCTGGATGTGCGCCCGAAAGTGCTAGTGCCCATGGGAGTTAAATGATCAGAGTGTTTGGCATTACACTCGAGTGCTATCTCGGACTATCAAAATGACAATCAAAAAGTGCTACTTCTCTCGTTGTCTATTGACAAAAGTGCTATACTATACTCATTGTGCTATTGCTATACTTTGTGCTATTGTATTATGGCCATCTTGCTATTTTGTGCCATACTCGACACTCTTGCTATATTTGGAAAGTTGTGCTATTTTGTTCGCGTGCTATCCTGCTATCTTTTACTTAACGCTCTCGCTCTATCATAGACTCTGCCTTTTAATGCATGAACTATTTAAAGCTGCTTGACTATTGAGATTTAAGTCCTACTAGGCGTCATCGCTCACCCTGCGTTATTTGTCGTTGTGTTCTCAGTGAGACCGAGAATGACACATACACTCAAGAGGACATGAACGACCAGGAGTGACGTTACGAATACCCTAGCGTCCTAGCAATATGTTAGAGTCATAGTTAGTCTTTTGCTTTATTTCAATGTAATTGGGCCCTACAGAATGGTTCTGATATTAGTGGTTGTAACTAGACATTTGGAAAGTTATTAATGAAATGAATTTGTTTTAGTATTATTCATTGTGCAATCGTTTTATGTCTAGTACTTGCTCTGTACCCATTCACTTGCAACTGCCTCGCGTTCCGATATTCCGCGTCGGGGCGTGACAATTTTGTGGTATCAGAGCCTAGGTTATTCTTAAGTATAGGATGATCTAGGTTGACCAGCCTCGACTAGAGTCAATTATCCGACCTAGTGAGTGTGGTTAGAGCCAATGGTAACTAGCTAAAATAAACTCACACACGCACGAATTAAATCTCATATCAATATCATGACAATAAGTACTCTTTTGTAGGAACTAAGCAACAAAGATGACGGCGGAACATGCTCAAATGGAGGCATGCAACAAACCATTCAATAACTTATTCGCGGCGTTGTGCATGCTACCCAAGGAGGTGGCAATCGTGGTGTAGGCGACCTGCATCATAACTTCTGGAGTCTGAACCCACCAGGTTCAGCGGATCCACGGATCCGGATGAAGCTGAGCACTGGCTCAAAGTGACGGAAAGAATTATCCACGTCATGCAATGTGTAGCAGGGGTTACGCTCCTGCTGGCCACATTCTAGCTTGAAAACGATGCCCGCGCTTGGTGGGAGTCTATTGAAGCGACCAAAGCTAATTGTCAGTTCACCTGGACTGAGTTCAAAGAAGCTTTTAATTCCAAGTATTTCTCTGAGCGCGTCCAAGAAAGGAAGGCTGCGGAATTCACTGCTCTGAAACAACGGAGCTCGACTGTGGTCGAATATGAAGCCCAATTCTCTAGACTGGCAAGGTATGCTGAACACCTGGTGAACATAGAGAGAATGAAGGCTAAGCACTTCCTCAACGGCCTTAAGCCTCAATACATCACCCAACTGGCACATCTCGACATCCAGACCTACGCCGAGATGGTCAAAAAGGTTCAACTGCTGGAAGATGCTATGGACTTCACTGATCGTATCAAAGGGAAGTTCGTGAAAAGGAAATGACCTCGGGTTAGTCATTTGCTAATCCAAACAATGGCAAGAAGCGTCCCTTCAACATCATGGAGGGCCCTAACCAAGAAAGGAAACCTAAAGTTATTGTCCCCAACACTCAAACAAAGAGTCACTGTAAGCACTATGACAAGCCGGGTCACACTGCGGATGACTGCTGGAGGAAAGTTGGCGCATGTTTGCACTGTGGAAGCCGCAAGCACCGTATTCCCGAGTGCCCGCTACTGAAATAACATGAGAGGCGTCGTAATGCGCCTAAGAAATAGGGCTGACTACAAGCCCTACATGATGAGGAACTTGCTACGGACGCTGGCATAGTAGAAGGTACTCTACAAGTTTTCTCCTTATCAGTATTTGTCTTATTGATACTGGAGCAACTCATTCATTTATTTCTCAACACTTTGTTGATACCCTAACTGCTAAACCTATATCCATAGGTTGTGAGTTCGCTGTCACAATGCCACTAGGAGAGAAGGATAAATTGAACAAATACTTTCCATCTGCCGACGTAATAATCAGAGACTATAACCTAAAAGATGACTTGGTGTGTATGCCCATGGAAGACTATGATGTAATTTTGGGAGCCGACTGGTTGTCCACATATGGGGCAAGTGTCGACTGCAGGAAAGGGAAGGTTACTTTTACAGACTTTCCTAATTGGCATTCTCTGGGATTAGACATAAGAGACAGATGTCTCTAATCTCCTCCATAAATGCCCACAACATGATAAGGAAAGGTTGCATTACTTTCCTAGCAGCCGTAGTTGTTGAAAAGAAGGGTTCTAAGATAGAAGACAGCCACATAGTCCAGGATTACCCCGATGTGTTTCCTGAAGATCTGTCAAGGATTCCTCCAGAACGTGATGTCAACTTCGCCATAGAGTTGATCCCTAGAGCTACCCCGGTATCGCGTCAACTGTACCGAATGTCACCTGCCGAGCTAAAGGAGTTGAAGACGTAGATGATGGAGCTATTACAGAATGGTTCATCAGACCAAGTACTTCCCATGGGGAGCACCTGTGCTATTCGTCAAGAAGAAAGATGGATTAATGAGGCTGTGCATCGACTATCGTCAACTCAATCAGATCACCATCAAGAACAAATACCCATTGCCTAGGGTCGATGAACTTTTCAACCAAATATCCGAAGCTCAATATTTCTCAAGATCGATCTCGATCTGGCTATCACCAAATGAGGATCAAGGATGACGATATCTTCAAAACGGCTTTCAGGAGCAGGTATGGACATTATGAATTCGTCGTTATGCCTTTTGGTCTAACCAATGCTCCTGCAGCCTTTATGCAACTCATGAACAATATATCGGCCATACCTTGACAAGTTCTTGGTCGTCTTCATCGACTATATCCTTATATTCAAAGACCAAAGAAGAGCATGAAGAATATCTGAAGATAGCACTGCAAGTCTTGTGAGACAACAGACTGTACGCAAAGCTTAGCAAGTGTGAATTCTGGCTCGAAGAAGTGTCCTTCTTGGGCCATGTCATCTCAGAGGACGACATCTCCATTGATCCCTCCAATGTTGAAGCTGTACTCAATTGGGAGAGACCAACCAACGTCACCGAGATAGGAAGCTTCTTAGGACTGGCTGGCTACTACAAGCGGTTTATCAAGGACTTCTCCAAGATCGCCGTACCTCTCACACGACTGACACGAAAGGAGAATCCATACTCCTGGAGTAAGAGTGTGAGAAAAGTTTTCAAACTCGTAAAGATTGCCTGACCTTAGCACCTGTTCTCGCTCTGCCAATAGAGGGAGAAGGTTTCTCTGTCTACACCGATGCCTCAAGATTGGGCTAGGTGTATACTGATGCAAAAGGAGAAGTCATCGCCTACTCTTCTCGACAACTGAAGACTCATGAAGTCAACTACCCCATGCATGATGTAGTTGGCTGTCGTGGTCTTCACCTTGAAAATCTGGAGACATTACCTCTACGGAGAATTTCACTGTCTACTCAGACCATAAAAGTCTGAAGTATTTATTCCCCAGAAAGAACTCAACATGAGACAGAGAAGATGGCTAGAATATCTGAAGGCTTTTGACTTCAAAACAATCCACCATCCAGGCAAGGGTAATGTCGTGACTAATGCTCTTAGTAGGAAGCCAATGGCGTCAGTTTCAAGTTCAGTCCCTTGCCATGCAACTACTGGAACAATTCGCAAGGTTAGACTTAAATATTGAACATAGGGATGATCGAGTCTTGGTTGCCAATATCAAAATTCAATCTGATCTACTAGAGGAGATCAAAGCTCAACAAGATGATGATCCATTCTTAGTTCGCGTCAAGTAAACTCTAGTCGAAAGACCGGACTTTGCTATGACCGAAGATGGAAGGCTTGTCTTTCAAGGGAGGACATGCGTCCCCGACAATGAAGCACTGAAGAGGAAGATAATGGATGAAGCTCACAAGACAAAGTACACTATTCATCCAGGAGGTACCAAAATGTATCAGACATGAAAATAACATTTTGTGGACGAACATGAAGAGAGAGGTAGCTGAACATGCCGCTCACTGCCTTACTTGCCAACAAGTAAAAGTAGAACACATGCGCCCTGCTGGTGTACTCAGACCGCTAGATATTCCGGAATGGAAATTGGAAAGCATTGGCATGGACTTCATCATGGGTTTAACCTAGACTCGTGGTGGACTCGATGCCATATGGGTCACAGTGGACCGACTAACCAAATCTGCCCATTTTCTGCCTATAAAGAGCAAGTGGTCGGTAGAAGTACTAGCTGCCTTATATGTCGAGGAGATAGTAAGACTGCATGGAGTTCCATCGTCCATAGTCTCATATCGAGATCCGAGATTCACATCTCATTTTTGGAAAGGACTGCAAGGTGCACTGGGTACCAAACTCAACTTTAGTACCACGTTCCATCCACAAACTGATGGGCAAACTGAAAGAACCAACCAAATAGTGGAAGACATGTTGAGAGCTTGCACTATCGACTTCCAAGGAATATTGGCACGAACACCTATCTCTTATTGAGTTCGCCTACAACAACAGTTACCAGGCTAGCATCAAGATGGCACTGTTCGAAGCACTCTACGAAAGGAATTGTAGATCTCCTGCATGCTGGAATGTGGATAGAGAACAGTAGTGGCTAAGCCCAGACATGGTGCAACGTACCACAAAAGACATACAAGTGATTAGGGACGGCTTAAGACGGCTTAGTCTAGACAAAAGAGCTATGCCGACAAAAGAAGGCGAGACTTAGAATTCCAAGTCGGTGATCATGTGTTCTTAAAGGTGTCACCTACACGTGGCATCCAAAGATTTAGAGTGAAAGCAAAGCTCAGTCCTAGATTATCGGTCCTTTTGAAGTACTCGAAAGGATTGGTGAGGTTGCATACTGACTGGCGTTGCCACCGGATCTGGCATGTGTTCACAATGTGTTCTATGTCTCCATGCTCAGGAAATATGTATATGATCCTACACACATCATTCATCACGAGAAGCTGGTGCTGAACAAGGATGTGACATACGAAGAGAAGTCAGTCAAGATACTAGAACGGAAGGTACAACAGCTCAAGAATCATCCCATCCACGTGGTTAAGGTCTTATGGAATACCGCGGAGTGGAAGAAGCCATATGGGATCCGGAAGGATCATCAGATAGAATTACCCCTGAATGATCTTATGAATTTGGGGACCAAATTCTTTTTAAGAGGGGGAGGATGTAGCAACCTAGATTTTTCAAGAGAAAATAAAATTTTAATAATATAAAAAAAAATAATTAAAGTTATTAGAAAATAAAATAAAAGAAAATAAATTCAATAGGAAATTAATGGAAAGAGAATTTACTAAAACCTATTAAAAGAAAGAAGTGATGGGCTTTATTAAATTGATCCAATAGAATTTAGTGGGCCAAAATAGGAATTTGTAAAAGGGGAATAATGGAAAAATACCCTAAATTCGTAACTAAAATATTACCTAATTATAAAAGAGGTATTTAATACATTAAATTAGCAATTTGGGTTATATTTGGATTCCTAAACCTACCAAATAGTTGCCCACGAAATTATCTCCCATCCTAACCAATTAGGAGATCTCATGCCTAAAAAGGAGAGAGGGAAATAGGAAATTCAGAATAATAGGAATTAGAGTCATAATAGGAAATAGAATGGGGAGATGCTTAAATACTCCTCTAAAACCCTCATGGCCGACCCTAGCTCATGCCAAGGTCGCTGGACGTTGGAAGGAGCCAAAGGGAAGGAGAATTCATGGAGAAGAAGGATCCCTCAAGTTCTTCCCCGAGTTCTTCAAGTTCAAACCCTAGATGAGAAAAACCATTAAAGGTAGGCATTCTCATGAGCAAAAACCATGAAAATTTTTCTGTAGGATGTTTCATCCATCAGGAACAAAAGCCCTTTGATTTCATAATTTTCCACCAAGCATATCTTTTGTTCTTGATTTTTCATGTTCTGCAACTTACATGACCCCGAACCCTCTTCATAAATCTTGTTCTCCATGAATACTAAACATCATGACATGAAATTTTTATTGTAGATTCTAGTGGATGTTAGGTTTCTTTTTCCCTTGAAAGCCCTAATTTCCATGCATCCTATCATGCGAATTAATTCGTTGATCCCACTGTACATTGTTCTATGTTCATCATGAATTCTCTTTATTAAAACATGCCAAAACTTTGTTGCTTTCCGATTCTGATTTATTGGAATACCCATATATGTCTTGATCTGTTTAAAACTAGTTTCACGATTTTTCATGTACTGTACAATTTGTTCCTAATTTTAGAACAACCCTTTGTCAAAAGAGGGAAAGTCTGGTCTGCAATCCAATGCACTGTACTCTCCTTGTCGGACTCGGGCACAGACCCTGTGAACGGGACGACCCGATAGGTCGCGTCCCAGGGGCATTGCAACAGAGCGTTCCGTCGTCATCTGATCACGATAGGGTCGGTCGTCGCGATCCGGCTACCCGTCTGCATGAGCCAGTCGCGAGCCTCACATGACCCCGTCGCGACCTGCCTACCCGAACTGACAAGCCCGTCACGACCTGTATAAGATCCCATTGTGATCTTAGTTGACCCTGTCGCGACCCTCAATAGGGTGCGTCACGATCTGACTTTTTGTAGGAAAACCCATATTTTTGCAAGTCTTGATGTTTTTAAGCTATTCCCATATCTTGTTAACTGTGTTAAACACTGAGAAACGAAGTTATAAATATGGAAAATATTTTAATTAATTTAAGTCAATAACATGATCTATCTTGTCCATGATTTTCTTATTCACATGGACACACACTTTGAACCATCCAAATATGGCTTGGCATGAACATGTTACATAATTTATATGATAATTTATGTCATTAAATTGCCTCATCTTAAATATACTTGTATACATTTTCTCGCGATGTTTTTGAACACCGATACCGACGCTCCACTGTTCTAGAATTCCTCTAGAACGTCGGGCACTTGTTTCTATATACACACTCACTCTTGACTTGGACGAACTCTCCGTCGGATACTCCTTCTGCCGGACTAGTGAGTCTTTGTTCAAGGCCTCCGTATGTCTCCTCTATCCATGGATTCCCACATGGTCGACGAGCCGGTTGTACACTAACACCTATGATACCCTTTAGGGATCAACATGATCCAAACAGCTATTAGAAGTTCGCTCTTATCTTAATCACGCCGACCTCTGGACCTGTGCGTAAGATGGCCAGCGAAAGGTAGTGAGTTCCACCTGACGGCCAACACCACGTGCGCAAGTTGTGCAACTGTTACTATCGCCTGTTTACTTGATGTGTTATGTGCAATGTCCACTAGCTCTCATCTATACTCTACTCGCTCATCTAATCACGTTCGCTCTACTATCTCATCTATTCATCTAGTGCTCTCATCTTTTCTTGGTACTCTATATTGGCATTGACTGATTGTCTAGAGATAAATAATATAACCAATGCCTGGCAATATATAAAGGGCCCGATCTGGTCTTGGGATGTGCACCCAAAGTGCTAGTGCCGATGGGAGTTAAATGATCAGAGTGTTTTTGCATTACACTCGAGTGCTATCTATCTCGACTATCTAAATGGCAATAAAAAGTGCTATATTCTCTCGTTGTCTATTGACAAAAAGTGCTATATTATACTCGTTGTGCTATTGCTATACTTTGTGCTATTTGTGGTATGGCCATCTTGCTATTTTGTGCTATACTCGACACTCTTGCTATATTTGGAAAGTTGTGCTATTTTGTTCGCGTGCTATCCTGCTATCTTTTACTTGACTCTCTCGTTCTATCATTAGTTACTCTACCTTTTAATGCATTAATTATTTAAAGCCTGCTTGACTATTGAGATTTAGTCCTACTAGGCGTTATCGCTCACCCTGCGTTATTTGTCGTTGTGTTCATAGGTGAGACCGAGAATGACACATACACTCAAGAGGATGGGAATGACCAGGAGTGACGTCATGAATACCCTAGCGTCCTAGCAATATGATAAAGTCATAGTAGTCTTTTGCTTTATTCAATGTAATTGGGTCCTACAGAATGGCTCTGATATTAGTGGTTGTAACTAGACATTTGGAAAGTTATTAATGAAATGAATTTGCTTTAGTATTATTCATTGTGCAATGGTTTGATGTCTACTACTTGCTCTGTACCCGTTTACTTGCAACTGCCTCGCATTCCGATATTCCGCGTCGGGGCATGACAACTCAGGACCAATAATCTGCAAACCCTTGGTACGAATGTCTACTGTGTTTACCCCACTGTGACTGGCGGTAGACACTCCAAACAAACTTGCCAGCAAATCATATGTAATGTGAATAGGGGTACCCTGACTGAGGAGGTCAAGGATCCATCTTCTTCAGATTTCAAGCACACATAGAAGGCTTTCACTAGATTTGGATAACTTACTTCAGAAATAGTTACCATCATTGAGCATTTCATCCTCTGGATAGCTGCCACTACACTATGCATTCCATTCTTTTCCAAATTAGCCACATCCACTGCCTTGTTGCCTTAAGCGTCGTCTTCACAGTTGCAAATCTTTCTTGCTGCTCTGCTGTGAGGAACGCAGCACCATAGTCCATGCCAGAGATGATAGGGTTGTCGTTCCAGGCCAGTCGAACGAGATGAAGCAGGAGGTGAATCGTTATGACACAATTTTGGGATTTTAGAGATAGACATAAAGATAAAGTGCCTTTTGAAAGGATGACGCCTTAAATGAAGAAAATAACAAATGGAGATAGTTCGAGATGAATTATCTTTTAATTTAGCAAACCGTCATAGATATGAATGAAGTAACTGACTTTTAAAATAACTTGCTTAATTTTAGGAGAGAGAATATTTGTTATTATGAAATTATTGTTATTTCAGTTATATATAGATGAATCTATCACAAATTACACGTGCCTAATTCCCTTCTAAGAGACGTAAATTGTTGGCCCGGCTAGCTTGGCAGCTCGATAACCTAGAAGGGGGGGTGAATAGGTATTTCTGTTTTCTGAAACTGAAACAGACTTAGAGAAATTATCACTTGAAAGTTTTGGTTAGTTTAGTGTGATAAAGACTAGCAGTGCGGAAGCAAATAAACAATCACACAAATGAGACAAGGAATTTATCCTGGTTCCGCCCTTTCCACATGGAAGTCCTACGTCCAGTCCCTAAGCAACCCGCCTGGGATTTCACTAATCAGGGTACAGTCCCCCTCAAGGACACTACAACACCCAGCACCCTAGCTGGTCTTCTTCTCTTTCCCAGGAAAGAAGGCAGCCCACTTCTTTTATAGGCTCAGAAGCAACCTCCTGGTACAAACCCCAGTGCGGTTCTGCTAGACACAAACCCCTAGCTAGGTTCTATACTGTATATAGTCCTACATGGACAGAAATCTTTCTTAGAAAAGAAAGATCAGACCGAGAGCTATTACAAGATGAACACTTAAGAACTAGCTCAGTCACAAAACTCTTCCGAAAAATTACAATGAGCGCAGAGAGAGAATGAAGAAGAAAAGAAAGTTGAAGGCTTGAATGCTTCAGATGCTTGAACACTTCTTCTAGCTCAGGCACTTTCTCTCTTTTCCTTTGAGTGTATATGGCGTGAGGTTCCTCACTGGTTGTACACTCCTTCAAAGATTTTCAGGAAAGCTCTCACTTTTTTTCTTCAGCCTTGCTTCATCTTTTATATGAGAGGCTTTTGAATAGATCCGTTGGAGCTCTTCTAGATGTTGCTGATCTTCTCTTCATTTGTCTTAATCAGACTCTGGTGGTCTTCGAGGTCTGTAAGCATAGAAGAGAGTGTTAGCATAAAAGAGTGTTATAAGATAACAGTGCATGCTACTGTGTTTTCTACTATCATGATAAAAATAGCAGTTCATATCTTTTTCTGACACGACTCTGAGATATGCATGCAGCCTTTTTGTCAGAAGATATTTGACTTTTCATTTAAATTGCAAAAACACTTCATAGCAATCGATGTTTAAGTTACTTATCAAATCGTTATACTTATAAGACTTAACAAATCGTTATGAATCTTAACAATCGATGTGAGAAGCAAATCGTTATGGCACTTATCGAATCGTTGTGAGAACCAAATCATTGTGAGAGAAATTTGTTGTTCTCACTTATGAAATCGTTATGAGAACCAAATCGATATGAGAGCAAATCGTTGTTCTCACTTATGAAATCGTTATGCGAGCAAATCTTTATGAGCCTTAACGAATCGTTATGAGAACTAAATTGATATGAGAGCAAATCGTGTTCTCACTTATGAAATGGTTATGCGAGCAAATCATTATGAGCCTTAACAAATCGTTATGAGAACCAAATCGATATGAAGCAAATCGTTGTTCTCACTTATGAAATCGGTTGCGAGCAAATCATTATGGCCTTAGAATCATTATAGAAGGCAATCGATGTGAGGGCAAATCGTTGCGCTCACTTATAAAATCAATGTTTCACTTAATGATCGTTACACGATCAATCATTGTGTAACTTATGAATCGTTGTTAGTGAAATTGATGTGGCACTTTTGAATAGAAATCGATATATATTGAATGAACATCGATTTAGCATTTAGAGCGCCATAAATAATCAAAAATATTGATGAAACAATCTAATCATAATGTTGTTAGCACAAAAATATGAGGTAATAAAGAGTGGTTCAACAATCTCCCCCTTTTGGTTATGACAAAATTTATGTGAATTTTCTGACACAAATATATGAAGCATAGCAAATGCAGAAAATTCATAGAACATACAAATTCTCCCCCTTTTTGTCACTAACCAAAAAGGAAGGATCTTACCATGCATTCTCTCCCCTTTGAGAAAATTTCATACCATTGAGGGGTTCAACAATATATATCTTCAATGAATAAGTCCCCTTTAGTGAAGGCTCCCCGCTTAGCATGAGACTCCCCCTTATGTGAGGCAAGTCAGATCTTTTGCTCTTGACCTTATACATGTTGATTGTCAAGTCTTCAAGATTTTTATCTGCATACATCTTAACAGTAAACTTGCAAACATTGTTAGTAGCAATTAAAAAAAAAATCATATTTATGACTACTCCCTCTTTAGATGAGATTGTATGAAGAGTTGCAGTCACTCTTGCCTTGAGCATCCTTGATCATGATGCTCCAAGGCTACCCTGCAAACAACTTATTTAGAAATAGGTACCCAAATCTTTTTGGGTTCTTGATTGTTAGATGCATGAAAATATCCTTTCGGGTCTATACTAGGTGCCTTGTTGTGCGGTGTTTATAGTGTGTCCTAATTTATTGCGACGAGAACAACAATGAATGTAATCTATTTTGCAGTTTAGAACACAATTTTTAGAAACCTTTTTTCTTTTTGATAAGACTTGTTCATTTCAAGAGGCTCTTTTTCTGAGGCATTTTGGTTTCTTTACAATTTTGGCAAGGATATTTTCCTTGAGTTATGCTTGTTTTTCTTTTTCCGGAGTATGTATCCAAGCCCTTGTTCTTATTTCCAGATTTTGATCCTCTTAAGCATAGAGCTAGAGATGTTGTTCCTTGAGTTAATTCTTAACTGATTCTTTAAATACAGATTTTCTTCAGTTAGAGTTTTTAATTTTTCTTCTAACTCAAACTTCTCATTATTCTTACTTTTCAAATCTTCATTTAAAGATGATTATTATCTTTACTGACCTTTAGTTGTTTTTCCAATTGTTCCATTTCTGATTTAAGATTAAAATTAGTATTTTCCAAACAAGTAAGGTTGTTCTTGATATTTTTCAATTCTTTTACAACAACCTTATATTTATCATAAAGTTCATTAAAGACTTCTTCCAAGTCTTCAGATTCTGACCCTGAATTTGTGCATGAATTAAAAAATGAGTCAGAATGTACCTCATCTAGTTCTACCATGAGGGCTAGATTTACTTGCTCTTTCTCTGACATGAGCTTGATACTGAGCTTGTGTCCTCTTCATTTTCCCCAAGCAGCCGCCATGGCTTTTCTTTTGAAGTTCTTGTGCTGCTTCTTGGACTTTTCGGTTTGACCAGTCTTCTTGAGTCATGGACAATCTGGTCTTAGAGTCAAGGTTTTCTGCATTCATAGCGAACTGACTGGTCTCTCTTTCCTTTGCATCCTTCTTGACCCATTTTTCTTCTTCTTTAAAATCTTCTAAAGTTTGACAATACTTCATCAACATCACTATCTTCAGATCCTGCAATTTTTTAGCTAGAAGAAGAAGTGGACGAGCAGCTACCACTTTAAGAGCCTTAGTACATTTCTTCTTAGATGAGCTTTCGATAATCGCTCCATATTTATTTCATGTGCCATGAGTGAACCTATTAAATTATCAATCGACATTTGGTTAAATCATGGGCCTCCTCAATAGCAGTTACTTTAGGTGTCCATGAATAGTTAAAGACCTAAGTATCTTCCTAACGGTTTCCTCATTAGAAAGAGTTTTACCAAGACAGCTTAAACCAACTACTATGCTTAAAAATCTATTATACATCTGAGTAATGTTTCCGTTTGGAAGCATTTTAAATTGTTCATATTAAGAGACAAGAATATCTATCCTAGTTTGTTTCACTTTATCTCTTCCTTCATAAGTTATCTGCAGTTTATCCCACATTTCTTTACAGATTTACATGCAGAAACTCTACTAAATTTTTTTTGGATAAAGCACAACAAAATAGTTCTTAGCTTTGAAATTTAATGATAATTATTTTTATCTGCTATTGTAATAGTGTAGTACCTTTAGTAGGAACAATAACATAATCTCCTACCTCAATTACCTAGCACAGATCAAAGTCTGTGCCTCAATGAAGCATTCCATCCTCATTTCCCTTGGTAGTCCTCTCCATCAAGAATGGAGGTCTGGTGACTGATTGACCTTCAGCATATCCTTGAGCTGCCATAGATCCTTGCTTTAAGATCGTTGGATCTTCTTTGAATGTTCAAAGACCCGCTCTGATACCACTTGTTGTCCCGGCTAGCTTGGCAGCTCGATACCCTAGAAGGGGGGGGGGTGAATAGTTTTTCTGATTTCTGAAACAAAAACTAAGACAGAAAATTATCACTTGAAAGTTTGGTTAGTTTAGTGTGATAAAGAGTAGCAGTGCGGAAGCAAATAAACTATCACACAAAGAGACAAGGAATTTATCCTGG
>JACBKR010004708.1:0-22336 GCA_014218235.1 Colocasia esculenta | reverse complement strand
CCATAGTTAAGTTGTAAATAAGGGTCATTTACTTTCTATAAGGTATTTAGTTTCTTTCTCACTTTGCCCATCCTTTCTTTCTTAAACAAATGGATTTCTTCATAGTCTGTCCTTATTCATGAAATTGTGTGCATTTGATTGCACAATTTGTGCAAATGTGTCTTGAAGTACTTAATGTTTGTGTCCACATGAGCACACACTATGGGGGAGCAAGTTCAGGTTAGATGACTGACATCTTGAGGGAAATTAATCATATTTCACATACCTACTTTTCCTCACATGCCATATCTCTTTTCCTCTTTCATCCTAGCCTTCAATCTGTTCTGCACAAGCAGTGTCGACAGCCCTGCTCCATCCTGTCGACAGATCAGGCTCCACAGACACCAGTTTTTGCATTCTATCTATTTCTGTCGACAGAACACAATTCATCTGTCGACAGTCAAGCACAGTTTCTGACTTCCCAGAACAACCACTTTCTGTCTGTGTGCATCTGTCGACAGGCTCCTTCTAGCTGTCGACAGCCACACACTTTCATGCATTCTTGGATTCTCAAACACATTCTCTTTGAGTAGGTTCATGCCTTTCAAGTAAAGGTGACAGACCGGGGTATTATGCCCATTAAGGCTCCATATCCAGATCGCCTCCCGCGAACGCACTGAAGTGTCGCAAGGGATCTCACACACGAGTCCAGTAAGAGTACAAAAAGACAACCACAAGAATATAAGACACATGAAGTACATGTGCTCATATATATTCACAAATTTGTACAACTGTCCCATTACATTAAAACATGTCAATTAAAAAGAGTACAACTACCTGGGGCATACCCGAGGGAGCACAAGCTCACACAACCTAACTAATAACTAAAATACTGTTGGTGGTACAAGTCTGACGCAACGCCACTGCAAGCCAAACACACGGCAAGCCCTGAAAAGAACTGTAGGGGAGTGAGCCTCAACAAGTCACTGGCTCAGTAGGGGCTACCCAAAACAACACGTAACCACAGACACCTCGACCCCAATGGGTCTCATTGGCAACAACAATAGCCAAACCATTTCATGCTCACTCATTACAATAAATAACAATTTAACATGCTCATAATAATAAACATAAAGTCCTCAGAAGAAAAGTAGGACTACAGGACTAACATAATATCATTAGTCAGCCCAACAACCAAAGTGCCTAAACCACAGTCTCACTGGCACACTGCTACAACAACGGGTTGCCTAAACTATAAGCCACACAGGCAAGTCACTGCCCAGGCTACAAGCTTCACAGGCGAACCTCAAACACTGAGTAATAGGACTGCTAATAAAGAGCTGGTCCTTTATACTCCCAACCATTTTACAACAGAACTACTCAAAGGTAATGGAACTGGCTAACACGAAGCCATCCATAACACACTAAAGCTATAATTGGAATCATACCCAAGATGAGTAAAACTCAAACTGTGGAAGGTCTCACACGGCCTCCACGGAGCATAGCTCAACTAAACCACAATATGCCTAGGCCATAAGCCTCATCGGCAAATTACCCACAAAGGTAACATAATTAATAATCACAAACTAATCCACAATAAATTATAAACAAAGATCTACTTAGAATAGTTAGGATACAACAAGTGGCAGGTCAAACCACAAGACCTCCACAACACACAAGTACCCGGAAAGATTGGTACACAATGTACCACCACAAAACTACAAAGTAACCTTCGAAGGAAAATAGGTACCTACTACTCTGAGGTACCACAACTCAAACACCCAAACAAGGGTACAAGTAGGTGATAAACACCACACTGATCCATAATATATTATACTTTTAATTAAGCACAATATTACAGGTGAAACCTTATCGACGAGTCACACAAACCACAACTGAGACACAACTGTGCCAACATCAGGGCACACTTCGAACTGGTCAAACCTCGACCACGAGTCACAAACTCACAAACCACAATCACTGGCAAAGCACGAGTTAGAAAGAACGACGCCACCACACGGGAACGGACTACTGGCTGATCAGGCCAATATCCAACCCGGACAACACAACACAAGAACAACCTCTCAGTCTCGCAGTCACGGACGAAAGGTCCAACTGCCGCTCCACTAGGAAGAAGTCAAACAACTGTGGAGACCAACCAACACCACACCTGCAGACACACAACTGCAGGCCCATGCCTGGCACCTCTAGAGTCTTTGGCCGGAGCACTCTAAAGTGAGGCACTGGAAAACAAGGACTAGCTGGGGACCAGTGTCGACTACTGGTGTCCGTACCCCCAACTACGAGCGCGCTACAAGCGACTACACACCCACAATACAAGCCGCTGCCCTACTGCCGTCTTTCCCTCAGCCGGACGTACAACTCAAGCACAAGAGTGAGGGTGTCCAGGAAGACGCACAGACCTCAACGGTACAACACAAGTACCGGACAAAAACCCCGAGCACAACAAACACACGTGCCTGGCTCACAAAGAACCTGGGGTACCCGACTAGAGAGGCATTCCGGAATAGCGCCGGACCACCACACTCGGCTAGCACAAACTACGAATACTTACACATATAACCTTTTCTTATAATTCACAATATACAAGTGTTAGGATTAGCTTAACATCGGTCACCGTGTGACCCCAAGCTATCCCACACCAACACATCTGAACCACAAACTTGCCTATCATTGGTCACGAAATGACCTTCGTGGCAACACAGACCACTTAACACATAAATCAATATAACACTATTCGAAAGACAACAACAAATCAGGGCTAGGTCCACATATGACCTTCACTGCCCAAACACCACAAATTCATGGCTAGGCTCACACAAGAACCTCACTGCCCAGTTACTACGATAAATTACCAGAATTATATTACAACAGAGTGTGTAGCACACACACACACTCAAACCACGTAGGCAATACGTGTATATTACACCCTGGATGGTGTACCACACGTCTTCCACGTAAACCACATGTCCAAACCATGGACAACGCACTCCAAGAGTGCCACGAGTGCCAACGCACCACACATACCACGGAAAGCGATTACGTACATCACATATCATTTACGTAAAACATGCCATACATGAGCAGTATGCTCCAGAGCATAACAAGTGCACTGGCTCACACCGGTCATCGCCATGCACACACAATCACACAATATTCATAACCAGGAAAACTACGTAAACACACTGCATGGATACATGCACAGGTTGGCGGCAACATCGACTGCCGTTTGAAGGAAGTAAACGGCAAGCGATCTAGCCGTCTATCTCCCGGCTGGTGATCTTGGCGGCAAGCGATATTGACGCCAAGTTCTCCGGCCTAAAACCCTACAGAAACCCTAATCCAGCTCTACAGGTTTTCCAACCGTTTAAACTATAGAAAAACATATAAAAATGGTTCCTTAAACATACTAGAACCCGGAACAACCCATTACAACATGCTTTACACATTAAATTCATCAAACCACCCTTTAACCCCGCATGGTACGACTTGATCCGAAAATACAATAAAAATGCTGGTTCAAGTGATTAAGTCGTGTTTTAATTTCTAACAAGCTAACAGGGCTCGACCCCTACCTCAGAAACGCAATCATTAAACTCCCGAAGAACCTCGAATCACGCCGAAACCCGAAGAAACGTCCCACGAACACCTCGCTCCAATCCGTCATTCCCCGCCCGATCTGCCGCTACCACGCGCACCACGGCCTTCCCACGAGCTCCGCCGACCGTCAGAACTCGCGAAGAAGCTCAAGGGTGAAGGTGGGGGAAGAGGAAGGGAGAGAGAGGGGAAAGAACAGAGCTCGGTCTGTCATAAAAACACAGGCATGCCAGGTTAACGTCAACCTTTGGCCGTTTAACCAAACCGCCACAACTAGACGTCCACAAAGCCTGACGCCAAGTTCAACAGTCAACGTCCTCATCGATGGACGTTAACACCATGTTAACGGCACACCACTGCCGTAAACACAATCGACGTCACCACCTGGACGCCAACACACTGTGTCCAGCAAGCTGAACACCAACACGGACCCAAACCAAACCGGTAAGGATCTAGTAAGAAACACACCACACTAATGGGCCTCACATGGGCCACTAAACCCACTAAACCTGGATCCACGGGGATCCGGAAAAAGCGCAACGTTAATAAGGTGTCACTTGGGTGTCTATGCTGTTTTAATCATTCATACCCACATGATATTAAAGCCATTGTCTATATCACCATGATTTTGACATACTACTCATGTAAGAGTCTAGGTTGTATCATTCGGAGAATATTGATCTAATCTAATGGATATCACCTAACTCCCTTGCATAAACTCTCTTGTAGGCACACACTGTTCACAAGTGTCTTGATCAGATCATTGAACTCTATGTCTAGCATTGATTGTTAACCACAACATTATTTGACTTGATTTTCAAACAGAACATGATAAAATTAAAAAAAAAAAAACGGAGAAAAGCTACCTATTTCTCATATCTCAATACAACTCAAAAATTGGGCTAAAGATAGAGCAATGATGTGTATTGCTGAGAGTAACCGGGGACATGGGCATCACAAATGTCTGTCCTCGCGTCAAAAAGCTTACTCATTAACTCCGTAGAATGGTATGATGGTCACTCTCACTGAGTAACTGGGGGTAAGGGCACTAGAATGTCTATCCTCACGTCAAAAGGTGTTCGTGAACCTAATTACCACTTTTCCCATTGCATTTTGTTAAACAAAAAAAAATCAAATAAAAAAGGAAATAGTGTGAAGCCTCCACTGTTTGATTAATTCCGGTCCATTGGTGTCTATAGCTAGCCATCTAAGTAGACATTTTCTTCATCAACCATTTGACCATCATTTACTTGGAATCGTGTTCGTCTACAATAGTTTGTTATTCAACAGGGGTTATGGTAATCCCCTAAGTTTTGGTAAGATGTTCTCTTCATGCTCCAACCTGCAACTTTTTTAGCATTATGTTTAAACCATTGAGGATATTGACTTGACTTAATATCAATGAGTATGATAGTTTAAACTATGTGTCACCTATTTTACACCTTTATATTCTTTGGATACACACTGCTCAGCAATTCATTACCAAATTCCTCGAAAATTCCATTCTGGCACATTTTCTGTGTGCGCCTGTCGATAGGCCCTTGGGCATCTGTCGACAGTCGGCGGCCACCTGTTTGGAAAACCCAACGGGCGCGCCGCTTCGGGACTGATTTGGTGGGACCCTTGCCTTTTCAAATCCCATCCCAACTCCTTAAAAAAGACACCCACGCCCTTCTTCCTCTCTACCTCCAAAACCATCCCTACCCAAAACCCTCCTTCTCCAGAGCGCAAACCCTACCCTGTCACCCTCCTGCTTTCTCTCTTCCGTCTGTATCTTTCTTCCCTTCATCACTCCTCTGTACTTCGTTCTTGCCATCCCATGGCTTCCAAGGCAAGAAGCTGGTCTCCGTCATCGTCCCGCTTCCTCTGAAGCAAGCGAAGGCTCCCACGCTCCGCTGAGCGCCGGACGAAGCATCGGGATGATCGGTTGCCCGAACTCGTGGTTCCTCCTCGTCTGAATCTCACACGGGCTAAGGGCTCCTTACCAAGCTGTACAGCCTCGGTATGTTGATTTCACTTCCTTGGCAGACCTGTTTCCGAACCTCCAACCCCTCTTGACACCCAGGACTGGACGGTCTTTCTCTATTCCCATACGTCTATTCTTCTACTGCCGTCAATGAATTTTTCAACAATCTTGGCTACTCTGAGGACAATGAGTTCTACACCTCTGTCAAGGGAACTCCTTTCAAACTCACTGCTAATCTCTTTAGCACAGCACTTCAAATCCCTAACTCTAGGGCTGATATACTCACCCATCACCCATCTGCCTCTGAGTACTATCACCTCATCACCTCCAACCATATGATGGAACCAAGAAAATTGCTAAACTCAATGCCAACTCTTTTCCCCCACTGAACAGGATGATTCACCATATCTTCACCACCCTGATTGCTCCAAAGCATGGCAGTCGGGAACTCGTCACTGAGGTTCATAAATCTCTTTTACTTTCTTCCTCAAGTGCGAGCAGATCAACCTCCCTGCACTCATGCTTGGCTTAATCTGTCACTACTTCTACAACCCCAGGAGATCCATGCCATATGCCTGCCCAATCACTTCCCTTCTTCGGTTCATTGGCATCAACATTCCTGACAGTGAATGTGTCCAGCTCAACTCTCGCAGTAGTTTTGATCTCACTGCTGCACATAGGATGGGGTATAAGCTGGTGATGGGGTTGTCACACGCGAACTCAAGGGTAAGGCACCAGCTGCTGCCATGGATGAAGATCAGGAGGATGATGAAAATGATGATGATCATGATGAAGAAGCTGATGAAGACTCCCAGTCTGAGCCTCTCGATGCTCCGGGAGATGACGTTAGTGTTGACGCTAGTGATTCTGCTGTTGAGCCTTCCGTGCGTGATCTTCTAGCACAATTACAGCTTCAGATGTCCACTGGTTTTGATAAGCTCCATGCACGTTTGGACACCGTGGATACAAGCATTGACGCACTCGCAGATACTCAAGTCTACTCCGCTCAGCTCCGCTTCACTAGGCTGTCTACTGAGCTTCGTGACATCCGTGGCCTCTGCACCACCTGGCGATGATGCTGTTTAGAGAGTCTAAGTGTCTTTGTTGTGGGTCATGGTCATAGTGTTGATGCACTAGTTTGTCTTGGTTGTGATGTTGTTTTTCTTTTGCAATTCCTCATGTTACGTTATTTCTACTGTTGTAACTGTGTGTAATGATTGCCACATCAATGAAATTCACAGTTACTTGCTCTCTTCCTGTATGTATGACGTATATTTTTTGATGTTGTCAAAAGGGGGAGAACTCAATTACAACTCAATTGTGCATTAATTGAAAAATTTTGTCATCATCAAAAGGGGGAGAATGCTGGGTTTACATGAATTTATATTTGATGATTGTTTTTTATGATGAACAATTGATAAGCAATACATGAGTATTTGATGAACACTTCATGAACCATGCAAACACATGTTCAACTTGATCATTTAAATGTTCACGTTATCTCACTAACAATGGTCTTACATGTAGGTGAGATTGCACAAAAGACAGTGTGTTAAAACAAGAGCAAAAGATCAAGAAAAGCTCAAAAGAAAAGCATCTATCGACAGCTCCTCATCTGCCTGTCGACAGAAAACTGCAGATAGAAAACCCGGTTCTGAACACAGCCATCTATCGACAGATCCCAGTCGACTGTCGACAGCTACCTACAAGAAAACCCTTCCCGGAAGTTCAAAGATCTGACAAATGCAAATCTGTCTCTAGCTGTCGACAGATGATCTAAGGCCTATCGACAGACGTAAACAGAATCTCAATACGAGATCTCCATATGTTTCCTATGTGGGTGTTTCATTGTTCACGACTCTCTATACTTGAACACCCATATAAAAGGAACTCTTTGGAGTTAATTTTGTACACAAGCAGCCACCATCCAATACCCTAAGGAAATCCAAGAGAAGAAGTCTCTCTGCTGCTCTGCTTCAACCTGCCACCCAGAAAACAAGAAGATCCGTCTTCCAAGCATAGGTGAAGTCAGTTCGTCGGTGATTCAAACTTCTACATCAATCTGAACCTATCAAGACGAAGTTTGAAGAGCATCCAGACGACCTGTAGAAGAGTTCTACATAAGGATTTGATTCTCCAACTCAGAACCCTTCTAAGTCTTGTTTTCACTTCTGTGTGTGTGGTTGTGGATCAAGTGATTCTTGTACTTGATCTACGTGGTCTGTGTTGATCTGATCGTGGTTTCACATCAGACAACTCGTGTGTGTGAGTTGTAGTGTTGAACTAGCTCATAAGCAGTGTTTCTGCGTGTGTGTGTGGACGGTGGACGTAGGATACACAAGTTGTGTACTCCGAACCACCTTAAAAATCTCGTGTCCTGTAGTTGCACGTCTTTACGTTAGATGTTGGTAGGCACGTTGTTTTCAGACACGCTAGATAAATTGCTACTCTATCTATCTATAACTAACACATCTAAGTTTAGTTTACACTTTGTTGCAAGTCTCAAAAGTTTATGTTTTTCATCAACAGAAGGTGGTAGTAAATTTTAATTGATAGTAATCTATTCAACCCCTCTTCTAGATTACAATATAGTATAATTTTGTAACCTTTCATATTACACTTTCATATTACACTTTAAGTGCAATGTGACTAGGCAACAAACCCATGTGGCATTCAATAATTAGATTGCCACTTTCTCACTCCTCATGTGAGGGGTGCCACATGAGCTATTGCCTAGTCACATTGCACTTAAAGTGCAATGTACAAGTGCAATAAGTCTTTCTCATTTTTTAATGGATGCTCCCTCACCACTAAGACACAAACTCTACCAAATTATACTTTTAGTGTCACCCCAAGCATGTCTTGTCCCTTCTTATTTATTTGAAATGAGTTTTACAAAATTAGGCAATTGATAGTACAAACCTGCGTAATGACTCCCTGCAGCGGCACATCCTGGCCACTGGTTCACGTGATACCGTTGGTGAGCTGGGGAAGGCAGCAGATCTTAACCTTTGTAGTTAAATAATACTTGTTGCAATCATGTCATCGTGCCATGAGAAACACTGGTTTTTCGTTTCGGTGAGAAATATTTTTACCCGGCCATGACACATCAGGTCGGGTGCCCGGACTCTATGGCAAGGTGCGAGGCCTCGCAACACTTTTTTTTTTTATGTCTCTGATGCAATTTGCCTCTTTTGAGGACTTCATTTGATGGAATGAAATATAAGTTTATGGGACAACATATATTGTGAAAATGTGATATACATGTTCATGAGCGATATAGAATGTGGACATCCACAATGTATCGTTCCCATAACATTTATCACTTCAACAAGTGTACGTATCACTCTGTGCGTCATGTCTATAAGACCTGACGATACACACAGAAATAAATAAACGACAGCATAGGTTGCAAGATAACATGGTGTAATTAAAAATTTTAGTATCTGCAGCATGCACTACTTAAAAGTCGACATTCATTTTAAAGTACAACTTAGGAAGCAATGATTCAACCTCTCAACCCTTGCATGAACTCTTCTTTGCAGTGAAGATCAGATGCCATTTTATCATCAGGTGATTGACGGGTGTAGATCTTGTTTTATTGTTACTATATATCCTGCACTGTGTTGCGTCTCTATAGGATCTCAGACTTGCTCAAATGAGAATAAGAGCGAGATTTATGCTCTAACAAAGCATAAACGTATGAAGTTTGAGTTTCTATTTACAATAGTGTAAGGACATATATGAAGCATTTTTTATGCTCTGTTCTACCATGTTTTAGTACTCATTGACCCATATACAAGAGAAATGATTGACCACGATGCCTCCTACAGGATCTTTAACACTAAGAACAAAGAAGAGAGCTTAAGAATAGCAATTCAACAATTAAGAGAGCAACACACAACTATGAAAGAAGGGGACACCTCAATATGAAGAGCGAGGAGAACACCAGAATTAGATGCCCACAAAAAGAGCGAAGACTCCCCTTTCACAGTGTAGCATCCATGTTCATTCTGAGAGCTTGCATGCTATACCAGCATAATAGCTTGTTAAATGATCCCAGCTCTCCCTGTCAACAGTAAAAAGGGATTTCCTGTGCAACGGCCAGTTCTGATTTCCTGTACAATTGAACTAGAAACTCAAACCGTGAATGAAATGCAACTCTCGTTAGTCATCATCTTCTTTTGCCTTCCTAATCAAATCCGTATATTGACCACCCATAAGTTGCAGTATTTCCACCCACAGACCGGATGATGAACCCACTAATGCACTACCAATTAGATCAGAGCTGCATGCAGCAACAATCCAATAATCTGATTCAATCTCTTCCCTCAGCTGATCCACCTGCCATCCAGCATACCCAACAAAGAACTGGAAATCTTGCGGTCGATATGTTCCTCTCTTGACCAAAGCTGCAGCTTTATCTAAGCCATTCCGTGTGCCAAAGCAGATGCCAGGGATAACCTGCTCAAAATTTGGAAGTGGAGAATTCTCGCTGGTCCTTAGTAAGAACATGCTGGCGTCAAGTGGCCCTCCAAAATGAAGAGAGCACTCTGCAAAGGTGGTTGCAAGGTCAGGATTGGTTGGCTTCATGTGCCTGATCTTCTTGTTAAGTGGGTGATTCAGGATGATGCCGAAGGGACCCTCCCTTGGATCCCTGGTTCCTATTCTAAGTAGCAGAACAACAGATCTCTCAAATGTGCGTACTCCATCAAGCTTGTCTGTTGCAATTAGGACACATCCAGTCTCGGGAACAGGAATTGGATGAACCCATTTTGAGCCAAGCTTGCTTGATGGTTTTTGGGAAACCAGATCCTCAGATGACAAGCCAGAATCTTGTGCCGGCCACTGCACATGATAAAATCCAGGAATTCAAAACCAAACGCTAAGGGACCATACTGGTTACAATTATGAGGTGTCTCCGTGTTAGAAAACATGTGACTTCATTTATAACCATCACCAGGTCGATAACAAAATGGAAAAGAGAGAGCACTTAGGTGAAGTCATGGAAGATTAAGTATTGTCACAAGGAATTTCCATTCCATTATACACAGGACACTTACAAGTGAAATTGTGAAAGCTTCAAGTGCAACAAGGGAGGAAAAAAGTAAATATGCTCTTCTAGATCATCTAATGGCTTAGAGAAATGGGCATGTTAGCAAACATGCTGTTGAAGAACAGTCAGTTAGGCCTCATGGACCATAGGCAATATCGTAATCATTAATATGGAAGAGAGAACTCATGAGCCAAAATGGAAACAGGGTCTGGATTTGTAAGG
Source organism: Colocasia esculenta (assembly GCA_014218235.1). Classification (NCBI taxonomy): domain Eukaryota; kingdom Viridiplantae; phylum Streptophyta; class Magnoliopsida; order Alismatales; family Araceae; genus Colocasia; species Colocasia esculenta. The sequence continues at coordinate 11,495 of JACBKR010004708.1, read as the reverse complement.
CCCTCAAATTTTGGCCTATTTTGGTTAGATTTTGTCATGTGATGTATATATATATCTTATGTATGTAATTGAGTATATGTGTGTATATATGTATAAGTATTTATATTTGTACGTGTATATATGTATATATATATATATATCACATACATCATGTTTGTATTTAATAATTAAGTTATATGTATGGTACATTACATGTATATACCTAGTGTAAGCAGAATTACTACAATTCTGTGTTCTGGCCGAAAATCTATGGACGCTAAGAGGAGGTCAGCGTCCACATCGATGGACGCTAACCCTAGATAGGCGGCCAGTGATGTTGACGTCTAGGTTCCAGATTTGTTGCGGTTCTAGATCCAGAACGCTCGCGTTTTCTTCGCCCCAATTTTAGAAACCGTTCTACAACGGTTGGAAACCCTTCTAAACGCATCCCTGGAACCCCAGCCCTATAAAACACCTCGTTTAGGGCGCAGTTAGACCCTTTTGACTCTTAGGTCAAAAACCCTAGTTTTCTATTGCGAACCCTGAACTTGGAGGCCTTGGATCTTGCAACTTGGTGCATCTTCCGGCGAACTTCAATGACTGGAGGACTCTCTGAACATCAAGGAAAACTTCCCCGACTCCAGTGTGCAGCAAGGATCATCACAGAAACCGGATCTGGGAGGATTTGGAGGCTTCTTGGCACAGGCTGAGGAGAGATTCTCCGGCATCTAATCGCATTGTGTAAATTTCTTAAAAGCAAGTAACCATTGTACATTAACCATACCATGTCTAGTAGGTCCTAGGTATTTTTCCAGATTTTTATCGTCCTGGAACCCCCTTTTCACCATCGTTTTTGAGTTCAGTCTGTGTTTTGCAAAGACAAGAACTTAACGGCAGCTTCTGATGCCGTTAAGATCCAAAGTTAGCGGCTACCGATGGTGTCGTTAACCTGTTGGCTGCCACATGTGTGCCGCCGAGTTCTTCAATTTTTTCCAGAAGTCATGCTTGACCTTTGTGAATTATTTTTCGGATTTTTGGTGGTATGTACATGCTGTAGATTTTATATGTGATTCAGTACTTGTAGTAGGTCTTATCATGAATTTAGAGCGAATTTATATATACTGTGTTAATTATCAAGAATTCTGAAATAAGATTTCAAGCATATTTTAGCATCGTTAATTCCTGTTAATTAGATCCATGTGAATTAGGGCTGCGTAAATTTTCTGTTACAGCATGATGACTGTATGCGTGTGTTGAATCTGTTGGGAACGACTGATTCACTGTAGAACCTGTGTATATGAAATTTAGCGAAAACATGCCTATGAAGTGTTTTAATTATTATAATTAGTGTAATGATCCGAAATTTTTGGAAAATTGAGCATGTAACATACTGTCTGTTTATAACCTGCGATAAAAATTTGAATTCATTCTGATGACAGTAAGTGTGATTCTTGGTTACATCATGGAAAATCAATATAATGAGCATGGTAAATTCAATCTGTGTAATTTAATATTTACAGCATGTATAGAATCATGATGTGAGCTATTTATTTACTGTGAACAATAGTATCATGCCAGGAAAACTGAAGCCTATGCATATATGTGAAATTTGACATAATTATATTAAACGATGTACAAACAATGTGTAAAAAAATGTGAAGTATATAAAAACTTGTGCCGTGTGTAACACTGCTACCATAGAGGGCTGTGGGACCCTACCGTAGTAAAGTCCCTACGGGAAGGTTCATAGTGTGAAATCCTATGGGCAAATAAGATGAAATCCTAGAGATGGACAAGTACCACTGGTTAGGGTGGAGAGTGCTTCTCTCGGTTCTGCGCAGTTAACCAAGATCTATCACTATATTGCCTAGGTGATAGGTATGTGAATGTGTATTGTGTGTCCTAGTGGTGGTTTGGACTATGTGGTGGGAACCAAGGTTCAAGAACTCGGGGATCGGGATCGGATCGGCCGGCCCCAAACCGATCCACCAGCTGATCCCGACCCCGGCCGAGCTAAAGGGGGCTAGATCGGCCCCCTCAAAAAAATTCAAAAAAAATAGAAAAAATATGAAAATTATAAACATTATATTTATGAACTGAAATACATGAAAAAATAGGACATAATACATCATTGGTACTGAGAAAAAGCAATATAATTATATTTATTAGAATCGTACATTATATTGTGTGGACATAAGGTTTACATAATCTGTCCAAGACATATAATGTTGGTAATATGCCTTAAATTGAGTCAAATATTGACTATATGCATCCGTGTTTGCATATATGATAGTAATTGGTGTGTATCTAGGTATTTCAGGCACTTGATATGAGCCATATGACTCATATGAGTCATGTGAATGCGAATCAGACTCAGTGGATTGTACATATGCTCCGCCTCTGATGTAATACGATGCATCCGGATATTGAGGACATGCCAAGTAGCCTCCCTGCCCTTGCTAGTATCCTTCAGTAGAAGCATAAGATGATGTATCTGAGGCTTGCTCCATAGTCTCAAACTCCATCCGTAGCTTTTCTTGACGCTCACACTCCTCTTGCATCTTCTTCTTCTTCATTAACCAATTCCGTCTATGCGGAATGAAGTTGGGATTGTATCCCGAATCTTCGGATGCTTGTCGGCCTTGGTCTTAGCCTTGCCCTTGGAATTGAGATGCCACTTTCTTCCCCTTCCGTGCATATTGTTGACTTGAGGTTTGTGCTTCTGCTTCCCTCCCTTGTCTACTCCCATGATGTTGATCTTGAGTAGCATGGGTGAAATCTTCCTCTCCGGTGAATACAATAAGGTCTGGTGGCGGTGCCGGTGGCGGTACACTGCTGACATCTCCTCCATGATCGGATCCCTCACTAGGAGTACTTGTCTTCGATGTGGAGTCATTAGAAGTTTGGTATACGACATTATCGCTTGACTCCGGTGTTTCATCATCTACATCTTCCTCGATTGTCTCCAAATCTGCAATGCTAATGCCGTGTTTCTTGCTCCTTCCTCTTGCACCCACTGTCTCCAAATCTTCAAATTCTTCCCAGATTTCTTGCCGTCTTCTACTAATGTTTGCTTTGGATGTCTCTTTCTCCTTCATATATTGGCAAAATTGTATTCGAACTTCAGCAGAAACTCTCGAACATGGTGCCACCTCACCTTAATTCCCACTAGATGTTGTTTCAAACGCCATACGCCGCCCGATAAGACCCGGTTACAATACTTGCATTGGACCTTCTTTCGAACCATGTCCACAACGATACCATGAGCCCAAGCGGGATCGGCGCTGGGAGGGTTGCTTGAAGATTGAGGAGTCGGAGCAGCACCACCTTCGGCGGCCATCACTTAGAACACAAAAAAAGAAGTTAAATAATAAAAAAATAGAAAATAAATAATTTTTTTTGCGGCTGAGAGAGAGGGAGATGAATCGCAGCCAAGAGTTCGGGCCGAGAGTGTGTGTGAGAAAGCCCGAAGAGTCGAAGACGAAGCGCAAGAGCGTAAAAGATGAGATCGCCTCCCAAATAGTGCAAAATAGCGCCCGAGAGAGAGAGAATGCCCAAAATATTGAGAGGAGGGGAGGAGAACTCAACACTTGAGCATAATGGGGGTCTTTAGGGGGTTTATATAGACCCCAAGGCCTCCAAAGGCCAAAAAGAGCCGTTTCTGGCCATTGGGGAGCGCCCCCCAACGGCTAGAAACGGCTAGTTCAAAACTAGCCGTTGAGAGCCGGATCGCCCCGGTCCGGCCCGGTTCGCGGCGGATCGGGCCGGGCTCGGTGAGCCTGTCGAGCCCGGACGATCCGCGCGCAGGGACCGGCTGGGTTACCCCAGCTCGGATCGGGAGGGCCAAAACCGAGCCAACTCGGGTGATCCGATCCTGAGCCGGCCGAGTTTTGATACCTTGGTGGGAACACCCGAGTCCTCACTAATACATCCAAAGACCAAAATAACCTCAAGCCCTAAAAATAGGTCCAAATCGGACCCAAAAATATACAGAAAATAAAAGAACTCAAATGGGCCTCATATGGGAGTGGTAATTCCCAGTGATCCATTCGAGCCATCACCTCCCGTTGTGAGCGACCCCACCCCAGAGTGTCCACCTCCAGCCATGACTCCTACACGGCGTGAGCAGATTGACCATATACTTGATGAGCAGGTAGTCACCACCCAGAGCGGGGACTGTCAACGCTACCTGGTTCGCTGGAAGGGTCGACCTTCCACTGATGATGCATGGATCACCCGCACGGAGCTACAACAAATGATCCTGACCTTTTGGAACGTCACCAGAGCCGTCTGGACCCTTACTCGACGGGGTCGAGTTCTTCTCAGGCGGGGGGTATTGGTGGGGACACCCGAGCTTTGGACCGGGCCGACCGGGTCCAGGTTTACCGCAGGCGGAGGCGACGAGCAGCGACGACGGCGTCCATTTGGCTTGGCGACTTGCCGTCGGGCCACTAGCATGTTTCTGTTTTGAGTTTGAGTATTTAGTTGATGTAATAAGGCCTATATGAGGCCCATTTGAGTTCTTTTTATTTTGTGTATTTTAGGGTCCGATTTTGGACCTTTTTTAGGCTTGAGGATATTTTCGTGCAGTTCTGTGACTGTGAGAGCCATTAGGGCTTTCTCACTATAAAATAAAGTGTAACCTCTCATTTTTAGGTTAATGATGATAAGATAGAGAATTGAGCAGCCGCCTATCTCTCTTGTCGTCTCTCAGCGGGGTGGATTCCCCAGGGGTGGAATCCCCAAATCCGCACGTTCTCCTTCCTCTCGTCGCTCTCTCTCTCTGTTTGCTGACCTTGTTCCTCCGCCACGTTTGCTGTGCCACATCACTATGTGTCACGGCAACTAAATGTGAAATATGAATATGTTACTCAATTAGTACCTAGTTTCATGCAAAATTTGAAGAATGACTAAATTCCATGTTAAATATGTTACTCAATTAGTACCTAGTTTCATGCAAAATTTGTATAGTATTGTCAATATCACTATGTGTCACGGCAACTAAATGTGAAATATGTGAAGTATGTGTCACTATGTGTCACGGCAACTAATTGAGTTTGTGGTAAATGCATGAAAGAATGACTAAATTCCATGTTAAATATGTTACTCAATTAGTACCTAGTTTCATGCAAAATTTGTATAGTATTGTCAATCAACTTGAGTTGTTTTAACATTCAATCCATGCTTGATAAAAGGTGGTATCATGTATGATTGTGAATTTATTGCATTAAAACAGCAAGTTAATTGTGTAAATGAATGTGAAATGAGCATGTCGAAATGATTAGAATACATGTTAGATTACTATTACCTTGTGCTAGATTCCATGCTCTAGATTAGTAGAATGTTATCATGACATGAATAATGTTTGATTATAAATCATGTTACATATTCCACGTAGAAAGCATGTGTAAGAGATCATATTACATTGTTTAATGTCTTAACCATAATCCATGTGCTTAAATTGATATAGGTTTCCATGTGTTATACTTGCATTGGATAAAAGCATGCAATATGTGTATCAGATATGTGTATGGATGTTGACTCACTCTTGCTTCGGCGTACAGGTGTAGCAGACGACTCTACTTCCTTGGAGGAGATCGTTAGGAGCGACTCTGAGCGAGAGGAGTAGCTTGTTGTGGAGATTTCTACGTTGTATTTTCCATTTCATAGTATGTAATTGGAAACTTGTGTAATTATAGATGAACAATGTAATTTGATTTAGAATTTCAATTATGGGACTTTAGTTCTCTTTATTGCTATATGGACTGTGGATATCTAATATGGATGATAGAATAAGAATGAAGTTAATTCTTTTATTTCCGTTGTTCTATGTCTATATTTGTGTACATCTCAGCTTATTGTAAGTGTTGGGTCAATGTCCCACTGTAGCGATGTTCATTATACCGACGTGGATTGGTGTAATCGTACCGGTATAAGGAAGGTCGTTACAGGATTTTCACTGAATTCACCAAAAATCAGCACAAATAGAACAAAATCCTTGGATTAATCATAATACTTGACATCTAAGATCTAGCATATTATGCAGCATGTTAGGTATCACATCACCATATAGGATGCAAAATGTGCACCCTCAGTGGCTTCTTTAAGGCTAAATCGACTAATCATGTACAATGCAAACATTTTCTTCTTAAGGTGGTTAGCACCAGAAAATTTATTACATAAAACAAGGGGATTTACCTACAAGTATGGTATGAGTGAGTTCTCAGAAATCCTTCTCTACAATAGCTCCCCAACAAGGTGTGTTTTACCCTAATCCTCCAAGAAACCAGGAAAGTAGATTGTGTGTCATTTACATTGCAAAAAGTATGTCCTCTTCATGCAACCTTTCACAGATAACGGTAATGTCCTTTTAGAGGTCTTTGTCTCCTACATAAAATTCCTTGTATCACTTCCATCCCAAGCTGCGTGGAGAAAAGCCACCAACTTTTACATTCTTTGGAAACCTATCTTCCATCTCATCCATGTAAAGCCTCTCCATACTATCAGGCAGACCACGTGCACAATAAGCCTTAACAAAAGCCTATTTGCAAAGCCCCAATCAGAAGGAACATTTGAAAGATAAGTGGCCTAGTCTCCTCCCCCCACAATGGCAACAAGAGGACATATTAATATACTTCAAGAAGTGTGTGAACCCTCACCAGTGGCATGTAGGAAGTTTCCCATGAGAAATCCACCACACAGGACTTTGCACTTTCCTGGGCTGTTAGGGGATCATACATGCTTGTCAATTGGAATTGGACCATGGATGGCAAAGTCGGCCGACTCGGAGCGGAGTCGGCCGACTCGGAGGGGAGTCGGCTGACTCTGAGTCGGGTCGGCCCCTGGTGACCGACTGGGGGGGGGGGGGGGGGGGGGGGGGGACAGCGACCCACCCATGGGGCTAGGTGGAATCGGCCGAAATCAGGTGGAGTCGAGCCGACTCCACCCCGATTCCACCTTATACCATCTGATGTAGGCCGATTCCCTCAGGTTACCTTCAGTACGCTTGATCCCTCCACTTACCTGAATATCATTTAAGTAAATGTTACATTTACTTAAGATATTACATGTAAATAAGGAAATACCCCCCATTTGAATCCAATAAAAATATCAAAAAAATCATATCTCTTACCAATAAAAAGTCAACTCTCCCATCGAAGAAGAAAATCGTGATTTCAGTGATTTTAGCGAAATGCTAACTTTCTAATCTCTCATAATTTGACTTATCTAAACATTTGATAATTCAAATAAACCATATGGAACACTAAAAATCCAAAGTTCGGTAAAAAAAGTCAAACGTGCATATGACTTCTCCAAGGGAGCCACTCTCCTACTGACAGTACTTAGTCTGCTTGAGACCTCTCAGAATTTGGTCAAACCTAAACTATCACCACTCAAACTCATGAAAATTGTCACTTTCTAGTTTCTTTTCAATTAAAAAGTGAAATTTTCATGAGTTTAGGTGATGATAGCTTAGGTTTGACCAAATCTTGAGAGGTCTCAAGCAGACTTAAGTGTTGTCAGTAGGAGAGTGGCTCCCTTGGAGAAGTCATATGCACGTTTGACTTTTTTACCGGACTTTGGATTTTTAGTGTTCCATATGGTTTATTTGAATTATCAAATTTTTAGATAGGCCAAATTATGAGAGATTAGAAAGTTAACATTTCGCTAAAATCACCGAAATCGCGATTTTCTTCTTCAATGGGAGAGTTGACTTTTTATTGGTAAAAGATATGATTTTTTTGATATTTTTATTAGATTCAAATGGGGGGTACTTCCTTATTTACATGTAATATCTTAAGTATAACATTTACTAAATGATATTCAGGTAAATAAGGTATCATAGTGCTGTTGCTCTGTATTGTAATATGAACATATGTACAACTAGACTATAGATATACCCAAAATGTTCTATTATTATATATTTTTAAATAATTTTTATTTATTTTTCCTGATTTTCTGTGATTTTTTCGGATTTTCCTGAATTTTTTAACATTTTGTAAACTTGGCCGATCCATGGTCGGCCAGACTCCATTGGAGTCGGCCAGATCCACGGATCCGACCCGACCCGAGTCGGGGTCGTGGGTCCGACTCACCCAGCCGACCCGACTCTGCCATCCATGAATTGGACTCCCCCATGGCCTCATCCTGAACGAGTCTACAAGTAGACTTAATGTAAACTTGCTGTTAGTTTCCAACCTGCAAACACATTTCCTTCCTGTTGAGGTCAGTCCCTCTCAGAGAAGGTCCAACAGAACCACCAGCTAGAACATTTCCACTGTCCACAAACACCTCTTACTCTATTAGAGGTTGGAGTCTAATCTCCAAGCACCTCATCCTCAGAGAAAACTATGGAGACATCCATCTCATCCTCCCAAAAGTTCTATGGAAGAAGTCCATCAACAACTACAGCCACCATCCAGCCTCTTTATGAATGAGATGGAGTAGAATGTCATTACATGGCACTGGATCTCTCTCTTGAGGCAAGGAAGTGGTCCCCAACTCTGGTACTTGTAATGGGGTTAAACATTCCATCCAAAGCAGCCAACAGAAGCAGGTCATGTTCAACACCCCCACCCCTTCTGTCTTGGGGTTGGGGTGGGGGTGGGGGTGGGGAGAGCCATGAGTGATTCCAAAATGCAAAACTGTGATTTGATAGATTTTGAAATCTGTTGTTAGTCATGGAGGATTTTAAAAGTGCAATGTTAAAAGCATTAGTTACTCATGACATGATGTGATTTGGGTTTCAATAACTTTCCAATCCCACAAGGATTATTACAAAGACAAATGCTTACTACCTGTCTAGGATGGGATTGACCTGCAAGAGAGGTGTGCAGGCCCCACTCAGGCTGGGCACCATTTCAAATGTCATTCCCCAAGTAGATCTATTTGTCCACCTTAAATAGTTCTTTGTCCACCTTACAGGCTGGGTGGGCTCACGCACGTCTCACACAGCCAATCCCATCCGGACGGGTGCTTTTGCCACCCATCTAAGACAGGTAGTAAGTATTTCTCTATTATAAAGGAAAGTGTGTATTTATAATACATCTCAATGACTCAAGTATTTCCAAATCCACTCTTAGTTCTCTTCTCTTTTTTACTATATGATTAGATAAACATTTTATACACAGAACTACAGATCTGTCATCATTTGGTGTTCACCGCTCAATTTTATCAACTTAGAAAAAAATTGGTTTCTATATGCCTAAACCTGTCAGACATTTATTTGCATAAAATACTTGTTAAAGTCGTACAATCATGATACCATTCTCAGAAAGATAAATCTCATAGTACTAGTAACCCTCTTAGTAGCACAGTCTACATACAAACTTTTTAGCAACATCACCAAATAAAGGATATCCATGACATATATATTCTCCCAATGAGGGTATTCATAACATAAAGATTCTAAGGGACTTTCATGTAAAATGATTCATTTAACCATGGTTACTCATGTGAAGTTCCCAGGAAAAGCTACCCAAGTGATGCCTTCATCACAAATAAATTTAAATTGTCAAAACTTGGAGGAATTCATCTTTAAACGGTGAAGAAGACCTGGGAAGCAGACAAAGATTATCCAGGAAAATCAGTGAACTCAAATAGTAAACAAGAAGAATAGTGTAAAGATAACCTTGGCAATGAGCTCTTCCTATGCATCTAGGCTTGATCCTTCCAAAACATTGATTTAAAGCAATAATTCAGGGAGTTTGCACTACAAATTATATTATGTGTCATGTTTAACTTAAGCTGTTAACCAATCTACAGAAGATCATGACTGTAAAAGAGGCAAAAGTGATTGATTTTGGTAACTTGCTTTTTCTTGAGCTACAAGGTTTGCCCTGAAAGTTCGCCAATCCAATTTAAAGTGATGGGACCTTTGGACAGAAGTACCATCAGGCCTAGTTTCTTCAGAAATTGAATTGCTCCCATCAGAATCATCTCCCTCAGGAACAGAGGGGTCACTATCACCTGAAATAAAATGACACCCATGAGCTAGTATAGGACTGACTTCTTTCTTTAGCCTACAAAGAATTATACTTCAAGATAGTTTCACAAGTTCGGTAAAGCAATAAGGGACAGAGTTGATCTCCAAATAGATGATCACCAATATTATGCTCCCTAGGACTTTTTAAGCAAGAAACTACCCGCCATGACCTATTTGTCACCCTTAAGAGCTATTTGTCACCCTTGTCCACTAAGGGTGACGAATGACTGTTAAGGGTGACAAATAGGTTGGACAGGTAGTAAGAAATACCCATCCAGATGGGCAGCAAGCATTTCTCTTTAAGCAAAAGAATCAGAGAGATAAAGTCAAGATTTTCCTATAAATTTTTTGAAGGCAGTGTTTTCCTATAAGTTGCCAGCAGATAAGAGCAGCCATACATGAACAAAGAAATTTTAACACAAATCAAGTTTTTGTAGGGACAGGAACAATGCTAGTACCTCTCTTCCTACCTAGAATCAACAGTTACTTGTATATATCTTCATTTCAGACTGTGGACTACAAAGCTACTCTTTAGCCTAAACCTCGAAATCCAATGCAAGTGAACAACGAAAGTTACGAATGACTTCTTTTCCATTAAGATAACCAGCAAAGTTAAACATCCACTCTAGTCGTTTCCATCCAAGCACAATGGAAACAATAGTTACCCACCCAAAACTGTTTTTTTTTCCTCCGTTTTTTATTTAAATTGTAAGAAATACGAACAAATCATGATCGTTCAAATAAACAACACTAGGCTTTTTCACCTATATAACCAAATAGAAAGCTCCCAAGTGAAAAGATTCTGTTTTCAGCCTCGGGTAAAGACAAACTGAGAATAAGGTACATCCAATGTAGAACATGGCGAATGAAGAACGCCGTGCATGAGGGCCATACCATGAGATGGAAAATTTCCGTGGCCCTTCTTCTTCCCGGACGCCCTCACTTCCCGAGATCGGTACCCAGGGGACCTTCTCCTCCCTTTGTCAGTGCACGCAGGGCCAAGCATTTGCAGCATCCCGTTCCCACCACAGAAGAGACCCTCCCCATCATCCACCCCGTTGACAACACTCCAGGACGCCCTCCGCCGCTCTAGGGGGACGACCACCTCCCTGCTCCTTCCCCAAGCCGATGCCCTGGCGACTGCCACCCCGACACCTCCCCCACTGCCGCTGCTGCTCAGGTTAAGGGCCCATAGGTCCATGGAGAACCACTGCCTGCACGCAAGATTCCCCACAAGTAATCGCACTCCCGGCCGCCAAATGTCTCCGTCCAACCGGAGACAGACGCCGAGGTGGCGGCGTTCGCCGCCGTCTTCTGCCGGAGATCGGAGGAGAGCGGCCGAAGAGATCTCAGTGGGGAGTCGGGTAGGGAAGAAGGAGACACGCAGATGAGGTTATTCGCTGAGAGAGACCTCAGGCTTGGCTGGGACAAGCAAGATGGCTTTCCGTCCGTGGATGATGGCGAGAAAACGCGGGTGCGCCACAGAGGCGGAGGTCCCGATCTAGCCTCCGCCTTGTCTGGAGGCGAATAT
>JACBKR010004707.1:0-22244 GCA_014218235.1 Colocasia esculenta | reverse complement strand
ACAAAATTGGCCATTTACTTATATTCACATATAATAATATACATCCACGCATATACACATGTAAAATTTACAATTATAATATGCGCCATTTCATGTACGCCATTATGCAAGAACAAGCAAACAACATATACATAAAGTATAAGCGGGAAAGAAAAATTCGGGGCCTTACATTGTTCAACAAAAACATTTTCCTTTATATATCCATTTAGGAGAAAAGCACTTTTAAATCCATTGATAGACTTTAAATTTCATGAAGGATGCAAAAGCAAGAAAATTCTAACTGCTTCTAGTCTAGCTACAGGGGCATATGATTCTTCAAAATCAATTCCAAATTCTTGATTGTACCCCTTGCAACTAGTCTAGCTTTTTTCTAATTACTTGACCAGATTCATTCAATTTGTTTCTGAAAACCCATCTAGTGCCAATGATGGTTGGTACTAGGTCTAGGTACTAATTCCCATACTTGATTTCGCTCAATTGATGAAGTTCATCATGCATGCATCAATCCAATCAGAACTTGATAAAGCTTCATCAATTGACTTTGGTTCAATTTGGAAAATTAGAGCTAGTGGGTCTTCTTCAATAGCAAGCATGAAAGATGACATATCCTAACCCTATCATGCAAATTACCAACTACATTATCCAATGGGTGATCTCTCAAAATTCGATGTTCAGAAGTTACCTGTTGAGGGGTATTTAAATTGGAGCATGTTACCTGATCCACTTGAAGATGGTGAATTGATGTTCAAGTTCTCACCAATGTCTTCAAGCTCCTCAACAGTTGGTGAAGAGTCCACAATGAAATCATCCTCTTCACTGTCTTGTCTTTCCCTGCAAGATTTAGAATTATTAGTTGAAAAGGAATTTTCATCAAAGATAAATGTGGAGATTCTTCAACAGTTTTGTTTTTGAGAATGTACACTGAAAGCTCTTGACACTTCTGAATAACCAAGGAAGATGAACTTCCTGACTCTTAGCATCAAACGTGTCAAGATTTCTTTATATTGTTGTTACATAACATTTGCACCTAAAGATTTTGAAATAAGAAACAGTTGGCTTTTTGTTTTTCAATAATTCATAGGGGGTTTTTCTGATTTTGGTCTGATCAAAGCTCTATTCAGAATGTGATTTGCTTGTTTACAGCTTTACCCAGAAGGATTTGGGCAGATTGCTTTCTAGAGCATGGATCTAGCCATCCACAAGAGTTCTATTTTTTCTTTCCACAACTCCATTTGTTCTGGAGTTCTTGGTGAAGAAAACTTGTGAAATATTTTGAGTTCGCACAAAATCAGAAAAGGATTGGTTTTCAAATTCACCCCCATGATCAGTCAAAATATTTGATTTTATATGAAAAGTTTGTTAGGACAGTGGTATAGAATTTCCTGAACTCAAGACAAGTATCACTTTGTGGGCAAGAAGATAACCAAGTAAATCTGGTAAAATCATCAATGAGTACAAACCATATCTCTTGCCACTTAAACTTAGAACTCGTTGGCCAAAGAGGTCTATGTGAAGTAGTTCTAGTGGCCTAGATGTGAGTACCTCATGAAGTTCTTAAAAGATTTCCTGGTGTTTTCCTTGGCACAGATCCCACAACTTGATTTTCATGTTAGAGAAAGATTCAGGAAGACCCTTAACCAAGTTCAGCCTTAACAATTTATTCAGAGCACTTCGCATTGGGCCTAGCGGCGCTTCGCGGAACGGAGATCCGGCTACCATTGGACACTGGTTGGATTTTCAACTTATAGGGAATATGGCGGACCGTACTCTACAACCCGCAGCGGTGTACCTACAGATCGGGAAGCCAAGGATGCGGGTGCTCCCGCCATCACACTTGCCTCCCGTGAAGAAGCGGCGCTTGGGGAACCGGAGGACGAGCAGGCGTGCGGAGCGCATTGGCCTTGTGGAGGGCGTGCGTACCCATGCACTTCCACGAGACTTGATGAGGACCGGGAGACATACCAGACGTACCTCCGGGAAACATGAGAAGATTCGGCCGCTTGGGGACCGTGAACCAGAGGGAGAGAGTTGATTGTATCTTTTTTAGCTTTTATGAGAGACTTGTTGGGCTTGATGTAATGGGAGTGGGACATGTTGCTCTTTTTTTTGTTTTCATGATTTTTATTGATGTAAGCATGGAGTCATTGTAATGAGAATTGATTTTTATGGGCTTTGTGTACTGGCTGAGAAGGCGACATAGGGTGCGTCGCTACCCTGAAGGCGATGGGTCAACGGTCGCTACCAGTAAAGTGAAGGCGACATGGGCATTGTCGCAACTGGGCCGGACGGCGACAGGGTATGGTCGCGTTCACAGGTCCCGAGGCGATTTGAATTTGGGGCCGAGCGCCCTTTCCTCTTTCCCCTTTCAAACTATTCTCCCCTTTCTCTTTTCCTTACCTCCGGCGAAACCGAAACTTCCTTTCCCCTTTCCGCACTCCCCCCTTTTCCGGCGAGCCCCCTTTTTCACCGGCGGTCGCCGGCGACGACGACCCCCCCCCCTTTTCCTCTTCTTCCTCTTCCTCTCTTTCTCCCCTCTTTCCTTTCTCCCTTGAGGCTCGGCGATGGAGGGCGAACGTGGAGAGGGCCAAGGCGATGACGGCGGCGGGTCGGCGGCGCAAGAAGACAATCCGGCGACGACAACCGGGCGAGGGACCAATACGGCGGCCCCGGAGTTCCCTCGGTCATGCCGATGCAGGAGGAGATCGCGCCGGTGGTGGGGGACGAAGACGAGCCCGTCGGGCCCCAAAAGGTAAGATCTTGAGCCTAATCCTTGCATGTATGGAATGAGGAGTGCGGAGCACTCGGATGGGGGCGTTTTGCTCAAAGGGGACGGCGGGAACGGGCAAAGCTCGGTTCGGGTGACCCTGGTAATGCGACAGGGGGCCTGTCGTGTAACACCCCAGAAATTTAGCAATTTAAAAATTTCAGAATTTTAGAGGGATAAAATAAATAAACGTATTGGAGACTTCCAATACCATGTGTAATGACCTATAATAAGATGGGCAATAGAGCATATTTGGCCCAAGGATATGAACAAACTAGGACAGGAAATGCCCGAAATTGTGTAGATAATTATGCAGTAATTAGTGAGGGTAATTAGGGTCATATTATGGATGAATAGTCATGTAAGGTAAGCCAAAACCGGACTCAATCCCAATTGGTGGTTTCCTAAACCTGGCTACCTCTTTTAAGTAAAGGAATCCCTGATTTTCTGGAAACTAGGAAACAGAGCTCGTAGCCCCTTTCCTAGCATCATTAGGACTCTTAAAAACATCCTAAAACTATAAGAACTCATCCCTAAACTCTTGGGGAAGGTTTAACAACGAAGTTGGAGTCGTTTGGAAGCAAGCAAGAACTTCTGAGGAGCAGGAGAAAGGCTGGGAATCCGAGCTTCATCCCTGCATCCTCTGTTGCGTCAAGAACATCAACAGGTTTTAGATCTTCGTAAAGGTAGGTGTTCTCGGGCCAAGATTAAAGAAAAACAATGCCAACATGTAGTTCTTTTAGTCTAGGATCATTTGCACTTGATTTGCCCAATTTTCATGGAGTATTCACGTGTATTGGTGATTTTCCCGAAGTCTTGCACACAGTTAGGGCTTTTCTCGTTCGTCATATTGTGCACGTGATTCAAGACCAAATTGACTAAACTTTCTTCATGAAAGTTCTTTTTCTTGAAGTCACGATCATCTTCTATGTTGGACGGTTTTGTCCAAAGGTTTTTCGTTAGAGAGTTAGGAGCATGGTAAGAGAGTCTCTGTTTGATACTGTGATTTGGGTTTCACTTGATTTTGTTCTTCACATGTTTTCTTAGGATTCGAGACGGAATTTGATCAAACCCTCAACATAAAAATTCTTCTACTAGTTGTCTTCTAAATTTTTATGTTGAATGTTTTGTCCAAATGTCAATCGTAGAGAGAGAGCGAATAAGAGTTTGAAGTGAATTGCTGCATGGCATGTGTTTGCAGGTCTCACATGACTCTTAAGTTTGTTCTGGAAGGACTCTAGTGTCGACACTACTTGGACTAGTGTCGACACACTGTCCCAAAGCAGCCCAGAGAGTGTTCTGGGAAGCCCTCTAGTGTCGACACTACTTGGACTTGTGTCGACACCCTGTCCCAAACAACCCAGAGAGTGTTCTGGGTAAGCCATCTAGTGTCGACACTACCTGTCTCTAGTGTCGACACACTGTCTCAGTCTTTCCTGAAAGTTCTGGGAAAGCTATCTAGTGTCGACACTACCTGTCTCTAGTGTCGACACTGTCCCATGTTTCCAGATGGGTTCTGGAATCTGTCTCTAGTGTCGACACTACCTGACTAGTGTCGACACTACCTGACCGTTTTGCCTGATTTTGTCTTGGGTTTGGAGCAAGGGTCGACACCACCTGATCTAGTGTCGACACTACCCTTACAAGTTTTTTGTATAATTTGGGTCTAATCATTTCATGATGTCTTCAAGCATGTACATGATGTTATATAGTATGCATGGACTTAAAATAAATCAAACCATTGAAGGAAATGGTAATGACATGAATATGATTCTAATGTGTAATTTTGATTGTTCTTATGATCATTGGATTATCTTTGATCTTACTTATTGTCAATTGATAAGATAAGAATATGTTATGAATGTGGGGATGAATACATGATTAGTATGGACTGTTAGTGGTTGTTGCATATGAGTTTCATGGTTTCATGTTTTCCGGTGTTCAATTGATTATTTGTCATATGCATACATGTTAGGAAAGTACATGTTATACATATGATATGTCTTTAGAAACACCCTCATGTCAAGAATAATGAATTATGAAATATAAGATACGACGTTATCCTGCCTTGTTCTTTTGAGCTGTTTGTCATTCCTTGACTCATGAGTGATCATGTTCTTTTTACTATGAGCTTGTCATTGAAACTCTGTGGCCATAATATGAATTGTTTGTTCGGCACATCGTGGGACTCCGGTCCAAAAACTGATACAATGCCTGTGCAATAGGGCCCTGTCGGTCCTGGGGAGGAGCGCCCCAACGTACTTGTTAACCGAGGAGTAGGACTCTTGGTGCTTGGCATAGCACACTTGACATGCAAGATTGCGAATAAGTGCCTCCTGTTGACTTGATAAGTTTGACTTGACATGTATGATAGTTTGTTCTGTGAACACATGAACTCTGTTTGAATATGGCCAATCTCTTCTGACATGATTTTAATCTTGAATATCTGCATTTTATATGGAACTCGACAATTGATCTGATATGATATCCATTCTACTTTGCTATTCAACTTGTTAGAAAACATGCATTGTCAGCATACTCATAAGCATATTGCCTATAAAATGTTAATCATGTATACTAGTGCCCGCACGTGATTGAGATATAAATCCTACTGAGCTAGTTCGCTCACCCCATTCATCCTGCCCTTTTTCAGGTAGTGATGAAGAACCCGTGGAGTCGGATGGGACTGGGCAAGAGTGACGAGCACCCGTCCTAGAATAGATGACAGTTTAGAAATAGAAATTTGAGTAGTCTATGTAATAGTGAACTTTTGTGGAAGTTTATTTGAATGATGGACCCTTGGGAATTCTTCTTATGTGAGGGTTTATCTAGTTGAATGAAATGAAATAAAGTATACTAATGTGACCATATTATAGTCTTGAATGTGTATTTATTCGACTGTGACTCTGTACTATTCAACTGTGATAAGCCGGTTTGTATCGTTCACGTCCCACGGTATTTATTTCGCTGCTAATATTGGGGCGTGACATGTCGCCTTACCAGTGGGAAGGCGACAGTCCCCCTGTCGCCTTTTATAAGGCGACGGGGTGCCCGTCGCGACCAGGATCCTGAATGTGACAGGTCCAATGTCGCCTTCATAAGGCGACCGAGCCCTTGTCGCCTTATTAGGACAGAGAATGATTTGGGCGTTTTCCTGCTGTTTTCTGATCTTTTTGATGTCGTTTTGCAGAGTGAGCTGAGGTCCGCTAGGATGGGCCGTCGTCCGGGCGATCTATGACGGCTTGCCGGACTTCCAGAGGCGCCGCTTGGAGGCATGGGGTTCGGACCCTTCCTACGGTTGGAGGAGTTGGTGCTGGACGTGGCGCTCATCCAGGCGTTGAAGGAGAGGTGGGACCCGGAGTGCCACGCCTTCCTCTTCCGTGGGGACACATGATCCCCACGCTAGAGGACGTGGTACGGATCACCGGCCTACGTGTAGACGGCCAGGAGGTGACCGGGGGTACCTACACGAGCTATCAGGAGCCGGTAGAGAGACTGCTTGGGCTGGAGGTGAGAGGAGAGAGATCGTCGCTGGTGCAGCGGACGGCGCTGCAGGCGAGTTTAGGGGTGGCGAACACGCGCCACCGGACGGGAGAGGGCCAGGCTAAGTACATGGCCCGCCTGACAGAGGACGCCAGAGCCGTGCTGGCGGAGGAGGAGGGAGATGCAGCGGACAGAGATGTGAGGCGGTTCCTGATCCTCGTGATCGGAAAACTGATCCTTGGGACCAAGGGGACCCCGTTGGCTGCCGATGCTGCCCCTGCTGGAAGACTTGTCCAGCGTGGGAAACTACGCATGGGGTGCGGACCTCCTGGCCCACCTCTCGACAGTCTGGGCACCTCCAGCGGGAGACAGGTGTTTCCGGTCTTCCCACTTCTACAGGCACATTTCTACCCTTACCCTCTGCTGTTTTTCCTGCTTATTTTTATTGACTGTGGTACTGACTGTGTTGTTCTTGCAAGTGTGGGCGTACTACCACCTCCCCTCCCTGGGCCGCGGGGTGGCGAGGCGACGCGGCGCTGTGCCTCTCCTATAGCGCTGGCGATTCTGCCGCGACGAGCGGTCCCTGCGGCGACAGGTGACGTTGATCCATGATTTTTGGACACCATCCTTTGGCATGTGAGTACTTCTAGCCTTAGCTCTTCCTTTGTTTTGCTTACTTGATAGTCGACTGACATGCTTTTGCTTGGGGTGTGCAGGTACAGTGGGTTCCCTATGTCGGGAGGAAAACGATGCCGCCCAGACGTGGGTAGCGGGGCCGTCCCTACTTCGGGTAGAGACATTTGGCTTCATTGCTTCAACACGGTGGTCCCGCTCCACCACCGGCTGGTGGCGCGTACACGGGGCTCCATCAGCAGTGGTGGAGTTCCGACCGACAAGGGGCTTAGGAGAGGCCTGGCTGCAGATTTCTAGGGATTCAGCAGGTCACGGACTGGACGGTCCAGTCCGGAGCAGCTGGAGATTGGGAGCTGTGGGGCAAGGAGGTGGTCTCCGAGGCACGAGTGATGAGGACTACTTCCGGGCCTACGCCCGGAGGTATGGGGCCCAGGTGTATAAGGGGACCCAACGACCGGTGAGTTTTACTGCTTTTAGTCTCTTTTAAATTTTCAATTAATCGACTGACTTGGCTTTGTGTGCAGCTTGACCCTGAGGGACGGATCGCCTCGCTTGAGGGCATCCTCCACTCCACCATCCAGCAGAGGGATGACTTCCAGGCCACGGTGGTGGACATGCTGCTGGTGATAACCTCGCACCCTATACTTATAGTCCTAGTTTGGTGACTGACCCTTTTCACTTTTTATTGTAGAGAGAGTCATTGTTCCGGGCAAGCAGATGGTGGGAGGTGCCTCCTCCTCCCGAGAGGACCCCGGCCGCTCCGTTAGAGGGCCAGCTGGCGTCGGCAGTGGCCTGGCGCGAGGGGGCTTTTGCCCAGTTGCCCGGAGCAGGAGCGGGTAAGTCACTACCTGGATGCCCCTGGGCTTTTGTTTCTTTTGAGTTCTAACAAGATGTTGGTTATGCAGGAGCAGGAGCTGCGGAACGCCCTGGCGCGGACGACCACGGGAGGCGAAGATGGCGGAGCTACGCCTTCGCCCAGAGCAGCGGAGCGGGGTGACGAGGTGGCGTGAGGCAGCGCAGCGGAGGAGGCGTCGCAGTGGCGCCAGGAGGCAGCGGAGGCGTCGCGATGGCGCCACGAGGCAGAGGAGGCGGCGCGACTGCGCACTGAGGCCGGGGACCTCCGCACCCAGCTAGGGGAGCAGAGGCACCGCTGCGACATGCTGCGGTCTGAGATGAAGGGCCTGGAGAGGGCCCTCGCCTTGGTCGGACGCAGCCGCTCGGTGGCCAGCAGGAGCGGTATCCCGAGCCGGTCCGCTGGGCATTATTTGACGGGTTCCTCCGGTCGGCGAGGAACGAGGAGGAGGCTCGGGGCAGTGAGGAGAGAGCGCCGGAGGGGAGTGAGACAGGGCCGAGGGCGATGGCCCTCCGTCTCCCCGCCCGCCTGAGGGTAAGGGGGGAGAGCGGTTGAGGGTTTTACTTTTGTTTTGCCCCTCCTTCTTTGGTTATGACGATGTGATACATGATATGGATGGAATGGAATTGATCTTTTTGCTTTTGGCTTGCGATTGAGTGAAAGTGAGAGCGACGGGTGAGAAGGAGTGCCGCCTTCTTTCTTTTGTGCCTGCACACTTAGACAATCATAAGACAAGTTAGATCTGTCTTTTAGGCTTAGCCCCTTGCTTTAGATATGTGACGAGTGACTGACCTTGATAATTAGTCAAGGGGCTAAGCCTTATTAAATAGGCAAAAGATGTGAATAAGACAAATGAGATGCATGGATGCAAACGGCTTGGAATTATGAAAACATTGTCTTGGAGTTTTGAATATTTGATGTTTTTTTTTAGGTTTTTTTGAAATATTTGTGTTTTTTTTGAGTTTTGAAATATTGATTTTTTTAGAGTTTGGGGATATTTGATTTTTTGGAGTTTCGAAAATATTTGTTTTTTTTGGAGTTTTGAAATATTTGATTTTTTAGAGTTTTGAAAATATTTTGATTTTTTTTAGAGTTTTGAAAAATTTAATTTTTGGAGTTTTGGTGAGCGCCTGAAGCCGACGTTAGCCCTTCCTAAAATAAGATGCGCGAGACGGAAGGTACTCGCACCTTCGGGCCACAACACTTAGACCAGTTCGAGCCTAGTTTAGAGTCTCGATCACCTCTGGTTCTTGCCACGGACCTCACTAAGCTAGGATGTGCGCTGAGGTGTGACAATGCCTCGGGAAACCATCCTTAGTTGATGCTGTGACTAGTTAAGCCGCACCCAGGAGGTGACTCAGCCTTATAGGGAGAAATGGAAGATTATTTAAGGAAAGTCGTGTGTGGGTTAGAGCGTTGGGTTCGACTAGCTCCTACAGCATACCTTCAGAGATTAGGTCGTGTTGTGGAGGGACTTTATGGTCTTTTGCTATGGATTTGCGCTATTTGGGGCATGCGTACGACCGGGCTCATGAGCGTCCCGCGGGGACTTTGCCACTCTTTGCCATGCCCCTGTTGTATATGGATTTTTCTTTCCTTTCGTTCTTTGCTTCTTTGCCTTTGTTATTTTGACCGTCCCTCTTTGAGGACTTCCTCTCGTCAGGGGTATGCTTTAGGTTGACGACCTTACCCTTACAATCCTTTGCCCCTACACTTCGACCGATTAGGAGAGAATGACCGACGCATCGCCAGAGTAGGCCCCACACAGATGCGCATTTACCAAGTGAGTTACCCGGCTTGCGTGTGTGTGTGTTAATCCTAACTTAGAGCGATCCTCGACGGTAGGGAGGGATCTTAGACTCTCAACACAAGGTATCCCCTGATCTAAGTGTTGTGGCCTCACCTATAGGCCTAAGGATAGAAGCGTTTTAGGTACAACCCGTTCCATGGATGCGAAAATTCGACGCCCTCAGCATTGACTAAGCGGTAAGCATTTCCGAGGTAGACCTCCCTCACAACGTACGGACCTTCCCAATTGGGTTGCAGCTTGGACCTAGGACCTCCGGGTTTGATAAAGATGCGCTTTAAAACCATATCACCTCTGGAATTTACGCTCAATTACCTTCTTTCGAAAGACCTTGAGATTCGCCTTTGATATGAAAGCACATGGTCGGCTGCCATAAGTCAGCCTTTCATCTAGGAGTTCCAATTGGACTAGCAGCGCCTCTCGACGTTCATCAAGATTAGTTCCTTATCTAATTGGACTCTTAGTGAAAGGATTAGGATCTCGTATGGGACTACCGCCTCCATCCAGTAAGTGAGAGCGTACGGGGTTTGTCCCGTGGGAGTGCGGACGGAGGTACGGTAGGCCCATAGAGCCTTATTAGCTTTCTGGCCAACGGCGAATTATGCGACTCACAGGTCTTCTTTAGATTTTAAGAAGGGTTTTGTTGGTTGCTTCAGCCTAGCCATTGCCTTGTGGGTAATACGGCGATGAATGGCAGCGTGATGTTGTATTTCTTACAGAGGTCCTGGAGCTCTTGCGAAATGACTGTGGCCCATTGTCCGTGACGATGCTGCTTGGCACTCCGAACCGCGAGATGATATTCCTCATGATGAAGCGGCACACCGTGGATGCTTTGATTTCTGTGAAGCTTCGGCTTCTGCCCACTTGTGTAATACTCAGTCATGTTAGGATAAATGATTTTTGCTTGGTTTGAGCATTAGAGTCACCAAGAGGGCCAACAATGTCGAAAGCCCACATGGAGAATGGCCAAGGTGTGGAGAGCGGATGTAGTGAGGAGGAAGGGCATGGATTTTATCTGCATGGAGTTGACACTTGACACACCTACGACGTAGATGTACAGTCTTCTTCTAGGTTGGCCAGTAATAGGCCTGCCTAATGATCTTCTTTGCAAGCATTTGACTGTTACGTGCCCTCCGCATTCACTAGCATGGGCCCCTTCCACCACTTTCCAAGCTCATCATCGGTAAGGCATCTTAAAAGGACTCCATTAAGAGCTCGCCTGTACAACTTCTTCGACAACTGTGTACCTCAAGGCGGCTCTTCTGATGGCCCTGCGGTCTCCGCACTTGCCCTTCAGGATATGTTCCATCCCTGCAATAGTTCTATCTCAAAGTACCATGGCAACTCTTCTTCATTCAGGATCTCTCGAGCTCAGTTAACATGACTTGCTGCGCTCCTCTCTTCCTAGCCCTTTCTTCTAAGGTTGAAACTAAGTGTCTTGGGTAGATGGAACATCGAGACGCTGGACGACGATTGTCTCAGTCCGGTGACTCAGAGGGAAGGATAGGGATGAGGCTAGCGACGCCAGAGCGTCGGCCAGGATATTCTGGGAGCGAGGAGTATGGATATAATGAGCTTGCGAAACTCCTTGCCAACAGCGTGACCAGGTCTTGATATGGCTTGAGCTTCAGGTCACGAGTGCGGTAAGTTGAGAGCACCTGCCGCAAGACGAGCTGAGAGTCTCCTATGATTCTGAGGTGTGATGCCCCAACAAGTAAGCATGCTTGAGGCCAGCAAGGAGAGCTTCATACTCTGACATGTTGTTAGTGGGGGGAAGGTGAGTTGATATGCGAAGGGGATGGTAATGCCTTCCGGGGTAAGCAGCACGGCTCCAATGCCCCGTCCCTGAGAGTTGAGTGCGCCATCGAAATGAAGGGACCAGAAGGGGTCTTTGATAATGACCGAGAGTTCCTCATCGGGGAACTCTCTTGGAGGGAGTCACTGTGAGGGAGTGGGAGATGGGCCAGATGCTCGGCGATGGCATAACCTTGACGGCCTTTTGGACCACAAAGGATATGTCAAACTGAGAGGGAAACTCTGCCAGCGTGGCAGCCGATCGGAAAGGACGGGCTTTTCTAGAAGATAGCGGAGTGGATCCATCCTTGAGATCAGCTTGACCTCGTGGGCTAGGAAGTATGCTTGAGCTTTTGGACTACCCACACGAGCGCGACACAAGTTTTGTCCGCGGTGGTGTAATTGGATTCGCGGTGTTGAAGAGCCTAGAGAGGTAGTATGCTGCCCTTTCTTTCCCAGACCATCGTGTTGTGCAGGACAGCTCCTAGGGAGTCCTCAATGACTGAGAGATATAGGATTAGCGGCTTTCCGGGTACAGGAGGCTGCAAGACTGGGGATTCATGAGATAACTTTTCAGCTCATCGAAGGCTGCTTGGCATTTGTCATTCTATTCGAATTTTGCCCCTCCTTTCAAGAGATCATAAAACGGGCGGCATCTTTGCGAATGCTGGGAGATGAATCTTCTGATAAACTGCAAACGCCCGATTAGCCCTCTTACTTGTGAGATGTTTTTTGGAGGCGGCATCTCTGCTATAGCATTGGCCTTATTTGGATCAATCTCAATGCCCCGCTTGCTAACTATGAAACCTAGCAGCTTTCCTGATGATACCCCAACACGCATTTCTTCGGATTCATCTCAGCTGATATTCTCTCGACCTTTGCAACACCTTGGCTAGGATTTCGGGGTGTTCTCTCCTGGTTCTTGACTTCACCAAGATGTCATCCACGTATACTTCTACATAAATATGTATCATGTCGTGGAAGATGGCCATCATCGCCCTTTGATAAGTAGCCCCAGCATTCTTTAGCCCAAATGGCATGACTATATAGCAATACGTTCCCAGGGCGTGGTGAAGGATGTTTTCTCTGATCTTCAGGAGATAGACGGATTTGGTTATAACCTGAATATCCATCCATGAATGAGAGAGTCTCATACCCAGCAGTATTATCGATCAGCACATCAATTAAGAAGCGGGAAGTCGTCCTTTGGACATGCCTTATTCAAATCCCTGAAGTCGATGCAGATTCTGACTTTGCCGTCTTTCTTCATGACAGGGACTATATTGGCCACCCAGTTCGGATAAAGCACTACCCTGATGAATCTAGCCTTATGGAGTTATCTACTTCGTCCTTCATCTTCAGGCCATGAGTGGGTGGAACCTTCTAAGTTTCTGCTTGATTGCCTTTGCCCCTCTTTCAGTACCAGTCGGTGCTCCACTAGTGAGGGGTCTAGACCGGCATGTCCTCGTAAGACCAGGCGAACGTGTCCTTGTACTCCCTTAAGATTTGCACCAGTTCCTCTTCTTCATCAGGAGGGAGGTTTGCTGAGATGATCACAATCCTGGGATCTTCTTCTGTTCCAAGGTTGACTTCCATAGTAGGTTCATCCACTGCCATTGTGGGCTCATCAAATCTCTCACTCCACTGGCATATTTTCGGCAGCGTCATCTACTTCGCTATCCTCTTCGTCGACTGGGTCCTCATCATTCATTTCGTAGACGCCAAATCGTCGTCTATGAACACCCCATCCTGCTCAAATCTTCTTCAAAACCAGCGCTTCTTTGGTGAATCCTCTATCAACAGCAGCGCTTGACACCGCCGAGCTAGCTCTTGAAGATATCTCCGAGGAATAGCTTTTCCCGCTGCTTCCTAGGGCGCTGCTTGGATTGGTGGTACCGGGCTGACCTGACTCTCTACCCTATGCCTATCTAACCTAATGCTAGACTCACCTACCCTAGACTCTCCTAGACTAGATGACTCTACAGGACTGGAGGAGGACATGGTGTCCTCGAAGAGGATGGCTCCTAGTGAAGGAGCAGGAGGGGAAGCTCCAGTCGAGGGGTGCCCCTGATCAGGAGAGTGAAGGAGGAATGCCGGCTCCTCGACCTCAACGTGCATTTGAAAAGGGCGTTTTTTTTTTTGGAGATCGGTGGAGAGCATGCAACAGGAGAGGGCGACCTCGTGGTCACCTGGATTGGACTGCAGGGCAGTGAGGATTGCAGGTGGGAGGTCAGTGTGAGGAGGCGGTGTGTGACGCCGTCAAGAGCTGAGGGGTCAGCTGAATAAGCAAGGGAGGAGAGGACGGGACCAGACTGGGCAGGAGGGAATCCAGAAGGGACGGTTGGATGGCTAAGCAGGTGCCCCTCCAGAGTTCATCTATGGTTTTCCCCTCTTCATAGGGGATGTCCGGCTCTCCTATGTCTGAGGCATCGTCATGAGCTGCCTTTTAGATGTGATGGCAGTGGGTGGATCTAGCAGCTCTGCCGCAGCTGGTGGCCATGTCCTTCTTCTTCCCAGAACAGTCGGCTGAAGGCGATGGTGATGTCTTCTATGTCAACCATCTGTACCATTCAGCCTCTGGTTCCCTGTCTTTCTCCTCCTGGTTGGACGTAGGGCCTCTAGGCTCTATAGGTCAGCAATGGGGCCATGTGCCGAGAGAATTTCGGCCATGCACCTCATGCTGTGACAGCTCTGCTTCGACTATCACGGTATTATATCCAGGTTGGGTAGGCCCCTAATGAGTGACACCAGAGTGTCCAGGTAAGTGGTTCACGGTTGCCTTAAGAGTGGATGCTGGATGACCAAGGTTTGGATTTCTCCCTGTACCCCAAACCCATCGGCTTTTCATGACAATGTCAGGGATGGTTTGACTATGCCCTGTAGCTCTGCCCCTAGACCCTTGCCTTCTTCGTACCCCAGCTTCATCATGATTTGCCACCCCTTGGTGCTCAGTGGCTCTTTTCTCTTGACTGCATTGACTCGTGCCAGATTGGTCTCTCTCTTGGACTGGAACGTGTAGCTCCATGGGTAGTTGATATCTAGCACCGAGATACGGGTTTGTTGGCTGGCCACACGGCTAGTAGGTGGGTATCGTGGAGGGCATCTACTGAGTGGGTAGTGGCTATGCTTGACTTTGATGATCATCCTTGAAAAGGAACTTCAGACATTGTGTGCAGTGGACGGTACAGCCCTGAGCGCTTCCAACCACGGACGCCCTAGAATAGCTTTGAACATGGGATCGATATCGAGGACGTAGAAGTCCACCATGACAGCGAGGGGTCCCAGTTCGGCTTGCACAGTCACCATGCCATGGCAGGATCTTCTAGAGTTGTCATACGCGGCGATGGTGGTGGGTGTCGACCTTAGCATCCCTTCTGATAGGTGCAGGCTCTCAGGGTACTCAGCGGGCAGACGTTTATGGATGCCCCCGTGTCGACCAGTGCTGCTCCTACTGCCACATGATTGATGACCAGGGTTATGCAGAGTGGGAGCCTCCTGGCTTCTGGGGGTGCTAATTCGCTTTCGGCAATGGTAATTGCCGGCCCGCGGGTTAACATGGCTAGGACACTTGGTAGTTTGTCAGCTAGCATGTCCTCGTTTACTACCACCTTATGCAGGAAATTCCCAAGGCTTCCTGGTGCTCCTGGATTTCTTTATCAACTCCAAATGGAGATCTTGGCTGGTACGTGATCCAGGTGCTTGAGGATGTCATAGTGGGTTCCTGGCAATGGCTCAATCAACCCTCATCTGTGTTTGCTGCTGAGCTTGCTGTTGCTGAGGCGGTTGCAGGAGGACCTGTTGGGGATTGTTTGGCTGGTGGATGTGGTTGAGATAGGGGGTACGGGCGGCGAAAGACTCTCCCGCTCCGCAGGGTGGTTGGATGGGTAGGTGGTTGTCTGGCGAAGGATAGTGTAGCGGCGGAGGGTTGGTCCAGGCCAGGTGGGGGTAGGATGATGCGTGAGGGAGTAGATATGATAGGGGGTAGAGGTAGGGAGATAGTGGAGCGAAGGGTAAGATGATGGGTGGACTGGAGAGGCGCGGGTGCTGAACCGACGGGCAGTATGACGGCGTTGGCCATAGAGACTACAGGGGGACTGACTGGGGAGCCGTGTAGGCTGGTTGTATTGTTTGCGATTGAAGGGAATATTGGTTAATGGCCATCATCTGCTGAACGTCTAGTTCATCATCGTACATCCAGTTCGTTGAGGAGGAGGGTGGTGGACGATGGGTTTACCTGGGCAGGTTGCTGTGGTGGTGGGTTTGGAGCTGGCGGATGGTCCGGTAGGGGGTTGTGGACGATCTCGAGGTCCTGCAACGGCTGTTGGTGTTGCTGCTGCTGTTGTTGTTGAGGGGGTGGCTGGCGCTGCTGCCTTGCTGTGTTGTTGCCTTTGCCTTTCCTTGATATCTCGATCACTTGCCGGAGGGCTGTCCAATCTATCCTGTGCTGCTCATGCAAGTCATATACCAGATCCTTGAATGTAAAGCACTGGTCATGGTGTGACCAGGCTTCCAGTGAAGAAGCGCAGTACCGGGTTTGATCCACACTAGGGTTCAAGGGTCTCTCAGGAGGGAGCCTAATGGCATCTGGGAGAGCAAGGCTAGAAATATGTCGGGAGTGTCTCCGGCAATGGCGGGTAGTGAGTTCTTCTAGGACCCATGGGACGCCTTTGCTGAGAGCCATCGGGAGGCGGCACCTGGTTGTATTGGCGCTGCTGTTGCCCCTGTGGCAGATGGGTAGGGTTCTGACCCTGGGCATTGTAAGGTTGGCGTTTTGGCTCTGGCCGGTGGGTTGAACGCGCTACTTGCTCGTTCACTTGTACTCCCTCAGTGACTGGCCCCTGAGGCTTTATTTGGAA
Source organism: Colocasia esculenta (assembly GCA_014218235.1). Taxonomy (NCBI): domain Eukaryota; kingdom Viridiplantae; phylum Streptophyta; class Magnoliopsida; order Alismatales; family Araceae; genus Colocasia; species Colocasia esculenta. Next base: position 6,054 of record JACBKR010004707.1, on the reverse strand, counting down.
CCGGGACTTTTGGGGTTCGAACATAGAGTGGATGGGGGAGTCTTGAGCTGGGTCTGGATGAACCGGGCCCGGCTGTAGTGTTGATGCATAGTGGTGATGTCATCATCGCCAGGATGTTCCTATAAGCAGGTGTGGCGTTGGCAATGATGATTTCACCTTCTCTCCCTCTGGAAGTTACCCCGGAACCCGAGTGGCCATCTGCCTCCACCTATCGGCATATGTGGCGAAATCCTCATCCGACTTCATTTTCTCGGCCATGAGATCCGTACGAGAGTATTCTAGACAACCCTGTCTTGGAATTGTTCAAGGAACTTGGCCTTCACGATAGCGAAGTCCTCTGCGTCCTCAGGTAGCAGGGAGTAGAACCAATCTAAAGCATGCCCGTCCAGCGACCGCGAAAAGAGATAGGCATGAGGCGGCGATCATGCTGGTAGGAGGCGGACTCATAAATGAAGTCTTTGATATGAATGTAAGGATTCCTTGAGCCGTTGTATTGTGGTACTTCGGCAGCTCGGATGGAGAGGGGACCCATAGGCCATTGAAATTTGGCATGTGCACATTGTGGTGCTGCCTAGGGTCGACTTGCTTTCGGAGTTCTTGGAGCTCCTTCTTGATGGACGCCCATCGGACATCATGTCTGGTGCGGCCGATGGCTGAGCATACATGGAAGAGGCATGAGAGGTGGGCCTGGCGAGTGCTCAGGGCGATGAGGGGAGTAACATGGCTGATATGGTGGAGACCGGGCCTCGACTCAAGGGGAAGGTAGTGCTCAGACTCAAATGGCGTGAATCGGATGGTCCGCGGCCGGATGGGGGTGTTTTCGGCTTGTTCCACGATAACATGGGGGCCGGAGGTAGCTGCCGTGGGGCGTGACGCGCCCGCTCTAGGTGAGGGTGAGGAAACGGCCTTTCCTTTGAGGGCCGTCATGAGGGTCTGGATCTGGGACTGATCAAGCTGGGGAATTAAGCGCAAGAGCTGAGTGGCTTGATCATCCGACTGAGGAGGATGGGTGTTCTGAGATGGGCCGCCAGTCGTGATGGTGACCTCAGAGGTATGGACAGTAGCGACCCAAGGCCGGGTCAACTCGTCGAGGAGTCATGGGGCAGGGACTCTGGTAGTCTTGGGAAGTATAGAAGGCAGCGTCTGGGTTCTCGCTGTTGTAGAGGGGTTCAAGAATGACTCCATGTTTGGAAAGTGAGCGCATAAAGATGGGGAAAGCCTTTCCAGACTTGAGAGAGGCGACCTATCCTAGACAGACTCTTAGTTTCCTAAACAAACAATCCTATGCAGACAAAAGGAAAGAGAAAACGTCTCACCCAAGCAAGCAGTTGGCAATGATGATGATTTCTTAATCGGTTCAGGTTGCCTTTTAGTGAATGACTTTTAGCGGGTTCTCTCCAATCAAAGAAGGGTTTCCTAAATGGGAGAGAGCTTCCAACTTCGGGTGTGACTAGGATTCTCTCAACCTTGCCAAAAAAATTAGACTCGATCCTAGGTGGCGACGGGTACAACCAGCCCGGCGACGTGTGGGAATCCACGGTCAGCGGGGACTTACGGAGGCCCTCAAGCGAGTGCTCTAGTCGGACACAAGGAATATGTGGCCGAGAGAGCGAGCGTCGCTGAGGAGGAAACCTATACTACGAATATGGAAAGATGTAAGCAAATCCTATGTGCACCTGAGTGCATGCAAAATTCTAACCTAGTACTAACAAAACAAGAATTAGGGCTAATTGCTCTTAGAGGCTGAAGGCGACAAGATAGATGTCGCGAACAAGATCGCGACAATCAAACTGTCGCGTTCCTTCTCGCAGTGGACAGAGAGCAGTTAGGTCCTAATCATGCATGAAAAATCAAACAATCCTATAACACACAAGACTAACAAACGCTCAAGATCATGGAATAAGCATGGTATGGCATGGAGTATGGATGTAGCATGTAAAAATGGACCCAATCCACAAGGAAAATAAGAAACCAGGGTATGACCTGATCGCGACAATAAGCTCGTCGCCTCCTTTATCGCGACGACCGCAGCGTCCGTTCTTCGCAGGCACAACAATTCTTAGATAGCACAAGTGAGTGTACGGGCAGGGGACGTACCTGGTCGCGACCAGGCTACTGCCGCCTTCCTGACCGCGACGTGCCGTCTGTCGGTATACAGATCGCGACGTTGATCTTGTCGCCTTCTCACCCAGAACCGCAGAGCACTAAGAAACTCAGACGAAAAGAACTAAAGAGAGAAAACTAAGAACACATCACACCCATTAGAGAGTAAGAACGGCAGGGGAAGAAGGAGCAAGCGTGATGGGCACTAGAAGTCCCACTGTGATCGCCAAAAGGTGTAATCACGGGATTGTGCTCCCCTTTTGAAAGATTATGAATATGTAAGGGATTAGGAATTGTACCGTGATCGCCACCAAGCAGTCGTTTTGATGTGTAGAGAGGGACGAGACTGACTACGTTGGAAAGGAAGATTGAAGAGAAGGCGTACCTGATAATGCGATGATGGTGGCGTCGCTATGCTCTGAACTGACGCGATGGAGGCTACGGCGCCTTCTGGATCGCGACAGAAGCAGTGTCGCCTTCTTCTTCTATGGATGGAGACTTGGGTTCTTGTATTCCTCCTCCTCAGCTGGCCAAGGGGCAAGAGCCTCACGTTGCTTGGACCTTCAAACACCTGCCAAAGTGAATTAAACAAGCAAAACACCCATTAGAACTCGTGTGTATGAGATCTATTCAATGAAAAGAATGAAAACATGAACTATAATGGAGGGAACTCACGAGATTGAGGCATTTAACCCCTGTGGGTGTTAAATATAGGTGTGTGTGTCATGATCTAATGTTAATCTATGAAGAAAACAAGACTATGCATGCATGAATTGAATGAAACAATGCAAAGAAAGGGGGAGGAAATTGTGTAGCCGATGAAAAAAAACGCCTGGAGGGCTCTTCTGGTCGTCTGGAGGGAAAACTCTATTCGTGGAAGATGAAGCTCTCTTGCTCAGCGAACTATAGACTCCGGCCCTGCACCAGAAGATGGAGAGACAAGGTACTTATGGTTGATTATTCCCAACTCAAGTCTGAGAGGAATAATGGGAAGGAGTCCGACTATGGCTATGTATGGCTGCGCATGGGCAATTGGAACTTAGAAAGGGACATGTTAGGAAGGTCTCTTCCAAATTTGAGAGGATTTGGACGCGATTTGGTCGTCCAAAACATGCAATATCCATCTTTGGCATGTGTCCAAGTTGGCCTCGGAAATAGTTTCCTGTTTAAGATCATAAACGCAACAGGCTTCTGTCGTCTTCCTGAATGTGTCGCCTTCTCATATGGAAGGTGACTTTAAGTCATTTTGCGATTTTTTCGTGAATTTAAAATATGGATTTAAGATCGAGACATAGGGGCTGTCGTTTTCAAGTACGCGACATAGGGGCTGTTGCCTTCAATGACTTTTCTGCATATGACCATGAAAAATGGTCCCAATCTCCATGCGCAACCTTTGGATTGAGACGTGCGGTTTGAAAAACATCAGACTCTAGACTCGGAGAGCTATAATGAGAGATTGATTGGACCAGGAAAGATCCTCCAGGGCGATGAACTCATGGAATGATGTCATGATCGGGAGAAAGCCAGCCTTGACGATGATGAGCCACGTGGGTCGTCAATGATATGACAAGGGATTTTGCTCGACTTATGGGTCGGAAATGGGTGTCTACACCAGTGAATGCTAATTTAGGAAGTCACTAAACGTTACCCTTCCTTTCTTACAATCGACGCTTGCCCCATTTGGACAGCCAGTCGGCTCCCCATATGACATCATACCCTTCCATGGGCATACATACCAGGCGGCCTTTAGGTTATGGTCTCCGATCATTACATCAGCAGATGGAAAGTATTGGTTTAGTTTCTCCTTCTCCCCAAGGGTGCTGTGACAGAGAATTCACAACCCATGGTTGTAGGTTTGCAGTCAGGGTATCAGAAAAGTGTTGTGATATAAATGAATGAGTAGCTCCAGTATCAAATAACACAAATGCTGGCAAAGAAAAGACTTGCAGGGTACCTACTTCTACACGCCACCTTCCTCGATGGTTTCTTCATTGTGCAGGGCTTGCAGCCTGCCCTGTTTCTTAGGCATAGCAGTGCGCTTCTCATTTTCTTTCAGCATTGGGCACTCGGGTATGCGATGCTCACGACTTCCGCAGCGCAGACACGCTCCGGCTTTTCTCCAGCATTCATCAGCGGTGTGTCCAGGCTTGTCACAGTGTTTGCAGTGGCTCTTTGTTGGAGTGTGGGGATGAAGACCTTGAGTTTCCTTCTGGCTGGATCCTTCAGTTGGGTGGAAAGGATGCTTTTTGCGTTGGTCGGCTTGGCAGATGCTGGTCCCGATGTCATTTCTTTCTTTACGAACTTCCCTTGATATGGTCGGTGAAGTCCGTAGCATCTTCTAGCAGCTGGGCCTTCTTAACCATCTTGGCATAAGTTGTATGTCGAGTGGCGCCAGTTGAGTAATGTACTGAGGCTTTAGGCCATTTAGAAAGCGCTTAGCCTTCATTCTCTCAGTGTTGATCAGATGTACAGCATAGCGTGCCAGTCTAGAGAACTGGGCTTCGTATTCTGCTACCGTCAGGCTTCGCTGTTTAAGAGCAGCGAATTCAACAGCTTTCTTTTCCTGTACTTGTTCAGAGAAGTACTTAGCATTATAAGCTTCCTTAAATTCGGCCCAAGTAAATTGGTCGTTATCCTTTGTGGCTTCCACGGACTCCCACCATGCGCAAACATCCTTCTCCAGTTGGAATGTCGCTAATAGGAGTTTGTCTCCGTCCGCACATTGCATTACACGGAAGATCCTTTCCGTTTCCTTTAGCCAGTGCTCCGTTCATCTGGATCCATAGACCTACTGAACCTAGGCGGGTTCAAACCCCTGAAATTGCGATGCAGCTCGCCTGCACCTGGTTGGTTCCCTCAGCTGTTACCACCGCCTTGCTGGGTGGCTTGTAGTATGGCACGAGTCAGCTCCTGGAGGGACTATTGCATGCCTCTCATCTGGGCACGTTCCGCAGCCATTGTAGCTGTTTAGTTCCTACAAAATAGTTTGATAGTTATGATGCTGATTGAAAGTTTAATTTGTGCGTGTGTGAGTTTATTTTAACTAGTTACCCTTGGCTCTAACCACAACTCACACAAATGGGATAATTGACTCTAGTCGAGGTAGGTTAACCTAGATCATCCTGTACTAGAATAACCTAGGCTCTGATACCACAAAACTGTCACGCCTCGATGCGGAATATCGGAGCCCGAAGGCAGTTGCAAAAAAAGGTATAGAGCGAATACTAGACATTAAACCATTGCACATTGAATAATAGTAAAGCAAATCTTTCTCATTAATAACTTTTCAAATGTCTAGTTACAACCACTAATATCAGAGCCATTCTATAGGGCCCAATTACATTGCAATAAAAGGAAATAACTAACTACAACTCTAAGATAACATAATGACTCGAGGGTACTCCTGGCTTCACTCTTGGTCATTCCCTTCCTCGTGAGTGTATGTGTCATCCTCGGTCTCACCTGAGAACACAACATCAAATAACTAGGGTGAGCGATAACGCCCAGTAGGACTTAAATCTCAGGCTCAAGCAGGCTTTAAATAATTAATGCATTTAATGGCAGAGTATCTAAAGATAGCAGGTACAAGAGAGTCGAAATATAGTAAGAGATAGCACAACAGGTAACAGGATAGCACAATAGTACGTGATCGAGTATAGTTTTCAAAAAGAGCACAAGTATCGAGTATAGCACGAATAGCAGGATGGCCATAGCACAACTAGCACAAGTATAATATAGCACGACGAGTATAGCACTTGTTTGTCATTCTAGACATCCATAGAGTATAGCACGTTTTGTGTTTTGATTGTCATATAGATAGTCGAGATAGATAGCACTTGAGTGTCATGCCAAAACACTCTGATCATTTAACTTCCATGGGCACTAGCACTTTCGGGCGCACATCCAGGACCAGATCGGGCCCTTTATATATTGCCAGGCATTGGTTATATT
>JACBKR010004706.1:0-22419 GCA_014218235.1 Colocasia esculenta | reverse complement strand
CTTCTACCTTCTCTCTTCTCGGATGACACTACATCGATCCCACAGTGTGCAATTGGAGTATCTTATTTTCCAAGGACGTATAATCTATGTGATGTCATCTTCATATTATTGAATAATATTATGTTCTCGATTAACTGAGAGTATAAGATGATTCAAAATTATTGTCCCTCTCTATCATTGGTCCACGTGGAGAGGAACATTTCAAAATATATTTAATATATTTTTATTTTATTTTTATCTAAAATAATACACACAAATACATATATAATACACATAAATAATATAATAATATACACAAAATAATATAAGAATACACACAAATAATATTATTTTGTGCGGTGATCTACTATTAGGATTACAGTGTGCACAATTATTGGGCGAAGGATCGAACCCACCACCTTCCCTCTTGTGGGAGGAGCATGCGACCATCCTGTCTACATGCGTGGTAACACAGTGCCGTTTTCTCACTCATGCACCCGAAGTGGGACCTCATTGATTAGAATCTTTCTCACGGGACAAAAGAACAAGAAAAAGATCAAAGAACGTTACAAAAGAAAAGATTGAGGCATGTTGTGGAAAAACCCAAAGGAGTCACTCAACTTCTTAATTTGCGCTTCCAAATGTCCAGAGATTATGTCGATTCTTGAGATAGCCAAAATCAAACCGTAATTAGGGGGACTGGCTCATCACTCTCTTCCCCCCCCCCCCAGCTCTCTCTCTTAAAATTGTTAAGGTGATCATATTTTTCAAAGTTGCATCTGTCTTCGTTGCAAGGGGGTTTTCACGGTGGAAATACCATGAAAATATTAATGTATTAAAATAGCGGAGGCCTCTCCATTTTTGAATTAGAAGACCTAATCTAACAAAGTTTTATCATGATATCAGATTTTACAGTATGACACTCTAAAGTTGTGGTCCATATAACTGAACTTAAAGGAACAGAAAATATTAATGTATTTAAAAGAATGAAGTCATCTTCCCCCCTCATATTTTAATTTAAAAGGTCCAATCAAATAAAATATTAACATAAGTTGTCCCCACACTTAAGAAGTCACGAGAGTGGGGGAGCTTCCAGACAGGGTTAGGGAGCAACGGCGTGGCAACGAGCGATTAGTGATGAGACATAATATTGTATGAGTATTGCTTAATACCTGGTTGGAAACCCACCCTGCCAGCCATGGAATTGGTTGGGCGCGGATCCCTCACTTGTTATGGCCGCTAACTTTTACATATACGAGACCCACACCTCAGCCAATCTCATAGCTGGTTTGGTGAGAGTATTTACTTAGGGTCTATTTATTTGAACGTAAAACTCTGTTAGGAAACAGTTTTCAGGGAAAAATTTATTTTTTAGATCATTTGATACTTTTAAAAATATAATCTAAAAAATTTATCATAAAAATTCCAATTTTGGCATCCGTCTCAAAACGGGGAAGCCGTTTTCTGCTGCGCTGTTTTCTCCATAAATTTGTGCCGGGTATAGTGACAAAATTTTAAGCACTATTTATTTAAGTTGTATTTTTATTTTTTTTCTGCTCATTTAAATAGTATTTGTCAAATTTAATTATTTTTTATTAGTTAATTTATTTTTTTATTTTATTAAAATATCTGTAGAATACTATTCATTTAAATTGTGTTTTTATTTTATTTCTCCTACTTTATATTGTCTATGTCAAAGTTATTTGTTTTACATTAATTTTTTTTTTAATATAAAAAATAAAAATAAAGTAAAATAAAATTTAATAAATAGTGCAGTAAAAGTATGTGGCCCCCTCTCATTGGAGTTCTAATAAAATTTTACATTTAATATTGTTGACTTTTATTTGTTTATTAATCTTTTATTTACACAAATAACCAGTGAAAATATTTACTTAAGAATGAAGTAGATAATTACGATTTTTATTTTTATGTAAAAATTATTTCATAAGAAAAAAATTAATAAAAATATTTTACATACAACTAAACTGACCCTTAACTAACTAGATATTAAACAATACTCATGTTAAACAGATTAATGAGCTTTCGGTCAAATTTCAACAAATTCTTGCGGTTACAGAATGGATGAATTTCTCATGAGACGTTCGAGAGTTTGCATTTGTTGTTGACATCTCCTCCTCGGTCCCAAACTTTTGACCGGTCTTTTCTCATGCTCTCTTCTCCCTTTCTCTCTTCTCGGACGACACTGCATCGATCCAAATGTGCAGTTGGGAGTATCTTATTTGACAGGGAGCTAATCTATGTGATGTCACCTTCATACTATTTCCTAGTTTGGCAACTTAATGCCTGAGGAAGGGAAGAACGTCCTGTGACACCTTTTCTTTTTCCCCCAGATCTTTTTATTCCTAGTATATATACGACACTCTTCAGCTGTCGGACCCGAGATATACCTCTCAAAAAGACTGTTATTTTCCAATGCAGAGAAGATTAAAGACAGGAGCAGCGGGAGCATCGCCACCGACTTTTATCATCGATACAAGGTAAGTATATATGCTTGCTCATCTTTATTTCGTAATGAGGTGGGTTATCAACAAACCAAGTATTGATTTGCAGGAAGATGTGAACATCATGAAGGATTTGGGCATGGATGCCTTCAGGTTCTCCATCTCCTGGTCAAGAATCCTACCTAGTAAGCGGCTAAATGTGACTAGTCGAAACATATTTTCGTAGAGGTTTCTTTTACATATATATCTCTGTTAAAATATTAATTATATAAAAAAATTTCTAAATTTATATTTATATTTATATCTTTTTTATGGATAAAAATCTTTCCAGAGATCTTCTTGTAACTTACTATGATAGAAGTCAAAAATATGTTTGGAATATTTCTTTCCCTTTTACGTAGATATCTCTACTAAAATGACAATGAAGGAACACTTCAGATACATGTTTGACTTCATCGTGGGAGGTTATGATAGAGTCTCTGATGACGTTTTATATTCATAAGAGAGGTATATATATATATATATATATATATATATATATATATATATATATATATATATATATATATATATATATAATAGGGATGTATATATATGTGCCAATTACAACCCTTCACAAAGCAAACTTCCACACTCTTTTTTCTGCTCACTTGCAGATTCATTTACTTCACCTCTTTGTGCCCCATTCCTGATGTATTAATGTCGCATGTATTATGCAAATTATCTCTGATACTAACAGCAGGCACGCATGCGAGCTGCACTTTATGTTTCCTTCTTATTCTTTTTAGAAAGTTAGCATGCCTCCTTGTGGTTCTTATGATCATGGTGTAAGACGTACGCTAATTGCCTAATTGGGTTCACATCCCTGATCCCGTTCCATCATATATATGTTCATTGGAGCTCTTCAAAGTAATGCTTGTTCATGTGGGGGCAGATGGAAGCTTAAGAGGGGGGATCAATAAAGAAGGCATCGCATACTACAACAACATAGTCGATGAGCTAGTCTCCAAAGGTACGTACCATGCATGTGCCCTATCCCAATTCTTCACTCTTCACTTACACTCCTCTCTCCGATTATAGTTGGGCACCAAAGACCGTGTATATGCGTACTCCCAACTAATCAATGCATTCTTAATTGCACAGGCTTGCAACCCTTTGTGACACTCTTTCACTGGGACTCTCCACAAGGACTGGAAGACCTATATGGAGGCTTCTTGAGCCCCAACATGTGTTAAGTGACTCTTGCACTATTGTTAATTTCTCCTGTTTACAGATCAACACTGTCTCAATCTCTAACAAACCCTAATAAGTCTATGACCCCTATGCTCTGGCTTCTTTAATATCGTCTCTGATAGAAATCATGCTAGAAAATTGTTGTTGCAGCAAGGATTACGTCGACTATGCAGAGCTTTGCTTTAGGGAGTTTGGCGACAGGGTGAAGCACTGGATCACCTTCAACGAGCCTTGGACCTTCTGCAGCCGAAGCTACGCGTCAGGGGCTTTCGCGCCGGGGAGATGCTCGTCTCGAGGCGTTGGCAAGTGCAGCGCCGGTGACTCCGGAAGGGAACCCTACACCGTTTGCCACCACCAACTGCTCGCCCATGCCGCCACTGTGGAACTCTATAGAAACAAGTACAAGGTGCCCATCGCATTAATAAACGTTGTTGTCTTTTCTAAACCCGTGTTTGAAGAAAGAGCTACTCTGATCTTAAAACAAACATTATCGAATCAGATAGTTATTAGATTTTTCATATAATTTGACGCGTCACTTACTGTTTTCTTTTTATGTAGATGTCTAGATTTTCCATCTTAAAAGGTTTCTAATTTAGGTGCCTTGAGTTTTCAGCCCCGCTTAATTTATCATATTTAGATATTAGCACCTGCAAACAAAATATTTATGGGTTTTTTTTACATATTATCTCTGAAATCATGTTTATTTCCGGCCATGGTTGGAGTACCGTACCAAACCAGTATGATGTGCCTATATTATACCATGTCTACAAGAACAGATCGAACTTGGTACCAAGCGGAATCGGTTCAAGGTTATTTGATTAATTTTTTATTTTTTTTATTTGCGTAATGATATGGGCTTAAATTGTTACAGTATGATATAGTATAGGTAATATTGTACATCTGCTACATCATGTTATATACTTTATATTTAAGTAATAGATAGATTTTGACTACAAATCTGGAAAGTCTCATGAGTGCTCATTATTTGTATATATGTGTTTGTACACATTATATAAGTCGTACAATAAAATATCATTTTGAACTAGTAAAAATTAATTCATCACAAAAAAATGTTTCATAATATATTTATAAATATACACATGGAACCAAGAAAATTTAGATTAGTAAAAACTATATTGATCGCAATTTTATTTCCATAATATTTTTATCAATACAGGAATAAATTAACCAAAGAAAAATTCAGATTCAGATCCTCTAAGGTCCACAAAACGGACGCATAGTGATGGATCAGATGTTAAGAGGATCCGAACCATATTGAGTTGGTCAGACTTTCTTACGCCCCGTCATGCCGAAGGACCAAAATGTCCCCGGTATGGTGCCGCACGGGTATGTTCGGTATAGTACACTCAACTATACTGTCAACCTCCATTGCTATAGTAGTTGAGAGAGAGAGAGAAAGAGAGAGAGAGAGAGATGGAGCATATTCCTATCTACTCTGTGCTGAAGGGTGGCAAGGGAAAAGATGCACAGTCACAGTTTTAGAATAGATGTTTTTAATTAGTATATTTGTTTTATTCATTTGAATATTTCTGCGGGTAAACATGAAGTTTTTATTGGGCAGATTAGTCATTTGGAAACTTTAGTTAATATTAACCAGAGTTTAGTATGATTCTTTTTAACAGAAACTAACGGAGGGATTTATTTTAGAATCAAGAACGTCTGAGGGGGTTGTTAGGAAATACTAAGATTGTAGAAAGTGATTTGGTAATAGCTACAATATCAGGGATAATATGTAAAAAAAACCCAATATTTATTGATACCCTTACATTGCGCTAACATCCTACAATGTCAAAGTAATTAAGCCCTTCAAACCACTTCAAATTTTTAGGAAATAGTCCCGCCGGAGCTTTTCGCTTTTCTGGATCTGCAGGCATGATATTGAGTTGGTTGGGGTTTCCAAACCCCTTAATTCAGGGCTTCTTTTCCTTGGGTCTGCTTTTGAGATAGTCTGACAGCTCCTGAGAGTTTTTCTTTTTTCTTTCCTCTGCTTTGGTTGTTTGTTTCTCTTGAGTTATATCTTTATGTTTCTTTTTGTGGTTGTTACTGTAAATTTTTAGGAGAAAAGTTCATGAAATCAACTCACAAGACAGTAACTTTTTTATCATGCTACAAAGCAGTAATATAGTAAGGCTTAGGACTTTTGTATAATTTGATAACTTATTCGTAAATAAATTATTTATAGATAAGATAACCCAGACTATGATATTTTTGATTTGACTGATAAATTTATCAAGATTGATAACCTTATTAGACTTGAGAGGAAAAATAGAGTTATTAGAACTTATAACCAATAATTATATTAGGATTTGCAAGTGCAGTAAAATGATATTCGTGTGGCGCCACGTTAGATGTCACATGAGTTGACAAGTGATAAATGGTAGCAATAGCAAGCGGTGGCTGGTAGCAGCGACCGACCAACTTATACAATGTTTCTTTCCAAGAGGACATTCATGAAAATATATATTTTGGAAGATCATCATTATCATGAGGGTCTTAACCCCATTTAATGTCTATTTATTAAGCTTGGGCAAATCCTTTAAAATCTCCATCAACAATTTAACTTTAGAATATGAAAATAAAACAAAATATGTTATGGTTTTCATACATACATCTCTGACTTTATTATGCATCACCGACGACTCCCAGAGTCTATATTTGCTCCTTTCAGTCCATAGAAAGAAGTGAATAAAATACTAAGAATTCTGATAGAGAGTTTCTGTCTTTAATTCTGTGAGGCTGGTAACCGTACAATGGATTTCCAAATGTACTAGCTGTGGATTTTTCTTCAGGAAGCGCAGAAGGGAGTAATTGGCATAACCATTGTCTCACATTGGTTTGTGCCCTTCAAAAAATCCAAGTCTGATTACGAAGCTGCGGAGAGAGCTCTTGATTTCATGTATGGATGGTGAGTCTTCCAATACTTCAACATTTACTCAATTAAGCTGCACTGCCAACATACTCCTAGTTTCTCTGTTATGAAGTTTACTCAGTGACCATGCAAGTAACCATGCTTTGGTTAGTGTAACTATTTTGCATCCTCTACCTCTCTCTCTCTCTCTCTCTCTCTCTCTCTCTCTCTTCTCTCTCTCTCTCTCTCGGGGATAAATGATGTGCCTTGGTTTTGGGTCTTTCTCTTCTTCTGCAGGTTGATGGATCCCTTAACACAAGGGGACTACCCATTCAGTATGAGGGCTACCCTGGGAGACCGGCTGCCCAAGTTCACCGAGCAGCAGTCTAAGTTGATCAAAGGGTCATTTGATTTTCTCGGACTCACTATTACACCACCCATTATGCAGTTCCACTGCCCTTTACAAGCAACCCTCACAACAGGAGTTACGATACCGACTCCTTTGCCAACACTCCAGGTACGTAGAGACTTGCATTAACCCGTGCAGTTTATGCATTTGGTTAGGTGATAAAATTTGATCGCCTGATTCACATGTACACAACCTTTCATGAAACAGGGGCCTTCAAGGGAAAAGCCATCGGACCCAGGGTGAGAGAAACTGCTACTGTTTGTGATCTCTCGTGGTTTGTACATGCAAAGATCGCTTCTCCTACTGATCTCTAATAAAGAGAGCGGTTTTGCGTCTTGCAGGCTGCTTCAGAGTGGCTCTACATATACCCACCTGGGATAAGACAGCTCTTGCTCTATACTAAGAACAAGTACAACAATCCAGTCATCTACATTACGAGAACGGTAAGATGGATGAATGGCTAAAAGAAATGGCATTTGATAGGCCTTTTGTAGCTTTGTGCATGCGAAAACTTGTAAAGTTGACCAAGTTGAGGTAGACAATAGTACATGCTAGCTCCCACATTTGTCGCATCGTATTCAAAGAGGTCTCTAGGCATTGGACGTAAAATTTGAGACATTTATAGGATCCTGTAAAGGCATTTTATGATGAATTAGAAGCCTTCGCCAGTATCTCCTACAGAGTAATGCATAGAAGAAACATGACATGAATTGTGTATGTGCAATGCATGATGGTTCTTTCCCTTTTGCTAATAACATTTCAAAATGTCTGATATGCCATCCCTCAATTGGGCAGGGGTTGACGAGGCCGATAATGCTTCCTTAATCTTGAAAGATGCCTTAAAGGATGATGTCAGAACAAACTATTATCAGCAACATCTCCAGCAAGTTGGGCAAGCTATCAGGTCTGCTTACATATCCCTAGTTCACTACATCTCCCTTGTCCACAATGGTACTGTCATCTTTCGCATTACTTAGTCTATTCATTGCGCAATAGGAGAGAGAAGACATACTACACTGCTCCACGAATCAAACTCCCATGCACGTACATATTGCTCGTTCAAGATCCTAGACAGCAAATCTAAGAGCTTCTATGACAGGGCATGTACAACAATGTTATTTAAGAGATAATTATCCTTATTATGCTTCTACAGGGAAGGAGTGGACGTGAGAGGTTACTTTGCATGGTCCCTGCTGGATAACTTCGAGTGGGCAGAGTGGGTACACCGTCCGGTTCGGCATCTACTACGTGGATTCAGACATGGCCTGAAGAGATACCCCAAGAGCTCTGCCCACTGGTTCCGCAAGTTCCTCAAAGGATAGAGATCTGGGTGGCTGCCCCCACGGCGGATGATGTCAACGATCGATGCTGCTCTCAGCGATCACCTCCTCGGTTTGTCCGTTGTGATTATCCTAAATAAACATGTTCTCCTGTTACCCGTTGTGCTGCTGATCTGGTTTCCTACGTCTTCCTCGTTCTGCATGCCCACCCTCTGTTGGTGAGAGCTCCTGAATAAACAATCAACCACTGGGCTACTTTTATGTCTCAATAAAATTTCTCCACTATAACAAACTATGTGGGCACACTTTTATGTGTGACTTGTTTGATGTCTTATAATGTGAGTGGGGATGTGTGGATTGTGCACGGATATCATTTATCTGCCCATCCCATGATTTAAAGGAAATCTTTGGCTAAGCATTCTTGTACATATTTAGCGGAACAAGTGAAGACTGAAACCCAAAAATTATGCCAACAAGTATTACTCGTTCAGGCAAAATGTGTTTCGTCTGAGCAACCGAAGTTAATAAACAAAGCACAAATTAAACCCATCCAAGACCTATCCAACATCAAAGGGGAAGTTTAGACAAAGGAAATAGTAGTGCTGCGGTGGACAACCACTACAACCCATTAGCAGGCCTGTCCTAAGCCCAAACTTCTGCCAGTGCCGTGCGTGCGGGCCGGCCTGGGCCAAGTTTCACTTTTGGACTCTTTTTGAGACAGTTTAAAGTTGGGTTGTGTGTTTTTGCAATATCGCCCCTCTTAAAATGGAAGTTGTATATAACTCCTATAATGATTTGTATTTATATTATAAATATTTTTGGCATTAATTGTCGCATATATACATTTTAATTTTCTTATTAAACAAACTGAGAAAATCTCTTGGGAGTGAAATAGAATAAGAGTAAATATTCCATGGATATTTTAATGGACGTATACTAAGGGGTTATTTAAGATAAATTTTATATACTTTTTATTACAGGTAGGATATTTATGCAGAAAAGCTCAAAAGTATTACCACCAATCTCCTAATTACAAGAGTCAAGTAAGAATTCCGTTAGGAATACCACTGACATTAACACCAAGGTTGGCCGAATTGTTGTATTGGATGAAATTGGGTTTTTTTTCCTAGTATGATAGATTAGATAACTATACCATACTAGTTCAATTTCGTCTCAGCTCAACTCAATAAGTTTTAAGTTTTTATTATACAAATAAAAAATATTACTTTATGAACCGTCCCAAAATTGAAATTTGTCTAGTGCATATCAATACCACAAACCATGACAATTAACACCCATTAGATAGGTTTTGATCTTAGAATGTGGTGGGCAACTTGCCAAAAGAATTGTGGGTTGGGGTAATATGCTTGTAAAAAAATATTAATAATTTTGGTAGGGCTGCTATATCGGTTATTCGACTTATTTCCAGTTATATTGGGTTTGAAAATTTCATAATAATTAGAATTGGAAACAAAAAAATATTATTTTTATAAAAAAACTCATTAAACCGTAGCTTGAGTTTGCCACCCCTAACCCATCGGCAAGAGATGCACAGCTTAGTTTACTCGGTTTTTTTTTTTCTCCCCAACTTAATTATATCAAGCAGAAGGATAAACTGAACAAAAACCAAAGAAAATGTATAAAATGATTGATATGTTTATACTCAAACATTAAAATCATAATTAAAATAATAAAAAATTAATTAAGGGTCTCTAACAATAGACAGCTTTATTTTTGGTCTCTGTCAGAGAAAGATGTGCTAGATAGTACTGCCTTTTAGTGGACTTTAATAATCAATTCTTGGAAGATAGTTTTGTTCATTTGTTGGTATTTATTTCGTTTTTTGTTTTATCCTTCCATACACTTAATACACTCAACTGCCCTTTATTTAGCTCCTTATCTTGCATTTGCCACCTGCTACTCAGTCGAAGATCTTTTTGTTTCATAGCTCTAACGAACCTCTTATCAATTGAGACAATGGTGGTAGAGTTGCTTTCTTGGGAGACTTTAGTGTAACTCCATATTTTTGAGTCATTGTATTCTTCTAAATCTACATTTTTCTTCATTAGATCTACTATAAGGCACTGCTTATTTTTTGTTCCTTTTGACTCGAAGCAAATCGAATGGGAAGATGGTTGTGAGGTGCACTTATGGTGATGAGGTTTTTATTTTTCGTTTGTTCATGCATGATAGTGGATGAAATAAGAAACATGGCTTTACGAAGATGGAGCTTGAAAGGAGGGAGATGGTACATAATATATTTATTACCTTGGTCGTTGAAGTACGTCGCTTGTTTGACTGTGAATACGGATGTGGATACCATGCTTGAATAGCATAGGCTGCATGAAGCATGTATATTTTCATGTAATTGATGTCAATTGGAAGATTCTTCTCTGGAGAAAAACACTCTATGTCACAGAAAAAGTCAATTTCAACTTCTTGAACAAGTTTTTTGGATATATTTAAAGTACCTCATGGTGATTGTTAAAGTAGTCATCGTTCCTTGTTAAAGTAACAATTGTATGCTCATAAAGTGGATAATCATTCTCTATTGTTAAGTAAGTGATGTAACATTTTAAAGTAACTATTTTACTCGCTTAAATAATCCCATTTATGTTAAAGTATAAGTAATTGTACATACATGCGTGAATTTCATAAAATGAAGCATTGGAGCTGTCATCTTGCTATCATTAAAGAAAACACGCAACTGTTGGTAAAGTAACTGATGCCCATTCTTGAAGTACGTGGTGTACACTTTGAATACGAGTAACTGTTGTCCATTGTTAAAGTAACTGATGTAATATTTTAAAGCAATATTTTGTGTACTTAAGGTAATTTACATGTTATGTTACAATAATTGTCATCCATTGTTAAAGTAATTGGTGTAATGTTAATCGGTCTACCAAATTGTATGTTTAAAGTCTATGTAGCTCCTCGAAGTGGAAGACTTACCATTGCGAACGCGCATAAGTTGAAAGTCCGAAGCGACGTATATCCAATTGATATATTGTTGAGGATATGCAATAATGTAATATGAAACATGATTGCATGTGACATGTGTGGTAGGCGATATGTGTATTATGTGGTGGTGTAATTGGCCACCTTAAACAATCATTTTACTTCCATCTTTCTTCCTATGCATGCTTATAAAATGGGTAATAGTCATCAACTATTAAAGTACGTGATGTAATGTATTAAAGAGTAACTATTTACCTGTTGAAAGTAATTCACATTTAATGTTAAGTATAAATAATTGTACATTACATGATGAATTTCATAGATTGAAGTGTTGGAGTTATCATCTTGCTGTCGTTAAAGTAACACACGACTGTTGGTAAAGTCACCAATGTCAATTCTTGAAGTAAATAGTGTAATACTTTGAATATAAATACTCATCGTCCATTGTTAAAGTAAGTGATGTAATATTTTAAAGTAACTATTTTATTTACTTAAAGTACTTGACATGTTATGTTAAAGTATAAGTAATTGTCACATTACATGAGCAAACGTCATAGGCTGAAGTGTTGAAGGTATTATCATACTGTCTTTAAAGTAATAGGCTGCTATTAGTAAAGTAACCGATGTCCATTTTTGAAGTAAGCAGTGTATGCTTTGAATATGAGTAACCGTCATGCATTGTTAATGTTACTGACGCTATGTTTTAAAGTAATTTTTTATGCACTTAAAGTAATTACATGTTCTATTAAAGTAGTTGTCGTCCATTGTTAAAGTAATTGATATAATGTTTCAAAGTAACTATTTTTATCCGCTTAAGTGCTTGACATGTTATGTTAAAGTATATTGTTACATTACATGAATGAATGGCATAGGCTGAAGTGTTGGAGTTATAATTATGTTGTCTTTAAAGTAATAGACTGCTATTGGTAGAGTAATTGATGTCCATTCTTAAAGTAAGCGGTGTATACTTTGAATAAGAGTAATCGTCGTCCATTGTTAAAGTTACTGATGTATATTTTAAAGTACCTATTTTATGCACTTAAAGTAATTACATGTTATGTTATAGTAAATGTCATCCATTGTTAAAGTAACTGGTGTAACATTTTAAAGTAACTATTTTAAGCTCTTAAAATAATTTACATGTTTTGTTAAAGTAACTGTTCCTTTGTTAAAGTAACTAATGCAATATTTTTAAAGTAATTGTCTTACAACACTTAAAGTAATTTACATGTTCTATTAAAGAAACTATGTCCATTGATGACAGTAATTGAAAATAATGATGGACATTATTTGTAACGCCCCGACGCAGAATATCGGAGCGAAATTATAGTTAATTAAATAGTATGAAGCGATAAATAAACATCCAACCATTACGCCATTGGAAGAAAGCCAAATGAAATCCAACTTTATTAATAATTCATCAACTAACTATTACATTCACTAATCAGAGCCAAAATAGGCCCAGAGTACTTTATTCAAATCCAAACTAATAACATATCGACTGACTCATAACTAACTATTACTAAAGCACGGATTGACGAATGTAGGGTCACTCTTACTCCTCCTCGTTCCCTTCCTTGTGAGTGTGGTCATCTCCATTAGACTCACCTGAAACACATATAACAAATAGCGCAGGGTGAGCGATAACGCTCAGTAGGACTTAATATCTCATGTAACATGCATGTTTAAGTGATTAATGTCTTACAAGGCAGGACAACTAGAGAGTACAGTCATGTAAAGTCAAGAGAGCGATGTTACATGATAACGTGAAACAATAGCACTTTCATGAGAGTATAGCACCACAAGTATGATAACAGATTGGCCTATAACGAGATAGCAAGTAAAATTGCACAATAGTGCACTAGTCACGATAGCAGTGTTGGTCGATATACTTTCAACCACGAGTTCAAGTAATATATATATATATATATATATATATATATATCATGAATGATTGATTGCCATAGATCAAATCTGCGAGTCATGCGTTAGGTGCATGCCAAACACCCTGATCATTAACCCCCACGAGTTATAGCCTTTTGGGGTGCTCTCCCCAGGACTAGATCAGGCCCTTATAATGTTGCGTAGCATAGTCATATTTTTATCTTAGATAATTAGTGGATGGCCAAATAGAGTACCAAGAATAGATGAGAGTAAGTGACGAATAGACTGAGTGTAGAGAGAATGAGAACAGATGAGAGTATAGGGATAGTAGATGAGACATGGTCAAAATCGTAAAACTACGATAAACACGCGATAGTAACAGTTGCACAGCACTAGGTCGTGTGCCGTAGTCCGGTAGAAGTCACAACCGCCCACTAACCATGCCATAACATAGACCAAAGGTCCGACGTGATCCCAAGGTAAGAGTAAACATGTTAGGCCGTTGGATCGTGCTGATCCCTAAGGGTGTACAGGGTTTAAGGGTACAACCAGCTCGTCGGCAATGGACGTTCGCCAAAGCGAAGGAGACTTACAAAGGTCTTGACAAGGAGTACAAGATCCTGTTAGGAGTATTCCAATGGAGAGGTGGTCCATGCCAAGAAAGAAGTGTGTAAAAATAAGTGTCCGTCTGCCTCGAGTGCTCGAAGGCAGAGGGACGCGATAACGGTGTACAAAGCACGCGAATAAAACGAAGACAAGTGTTATAAGATAATTGGGAGATTAAGTGAATATTACACTTAATTACTAGATAGATTTTGAGTAATTAATAGGGTCTCATGGAAAATATTATTGTTTAGTGTGTGCAAGTGTAAAGAAATCATGAGAGCATGAATAATTGTGCACATGACGTTTAATTTAAGAAATTCATGTAATTATTACCAAATAATAATAATCAGATTGTTACTGTCATAACAGTGCATGATTAGGTTAATCATGGGTTGAATATTATAAATAGCAGGGGTATATGAGCAAATCAGGGTTTCTGGCGACATTTTGAAATCGCGACGAGGGTACCCATCGTGTTTCATGTCGCGACAGGCGTCCGCCGCGTTCTGCTGAACCGGCTGAGCTGGCGTGAGCCGGAACAAACCGCGACGGCGCGGGTCGTCACGTTCATGACGTGACGGTCTGGCTGGTCGCGACTCTTCTGATATCGTGACGAGTCGGGCCGTTGCGATTTTAGAAGGGTGGCCCGAATCCAAAAGGGAAATCAACCCTTTTCAGGTTGGGTCCATCCTTTCATGCATGATACAGGTCCCTTCTAAAATCAATATAAAATCGCACGAAGGTCCAAATTATGAAACTAGTTTTAAACAAAACTAGACATGTATATATATCATTAGGCACGAGTAATTAGAAAATAGACGAGTATTGAGCATGCTTTAATTAAGTTACTTTTCGGTGACCTAAAACATGCACAGTCATGGCTTTCCACCTAATTAGCAAAGGATGCATGATGAAAATTGGGGGAAATTGAATCATTTGAAGTCTAACATCATGCAGTATTTATGAGAATATTTGCAAGACATGGGATCAAGTATACACATGGATTGAAAGCATACAAGTTGGTTCGAGTACATGATGATGATAGGGATCAGAGTATTTATACTCTCCCATAGGGCAACGAAAATTAGGGCAATCATGGGGCTTTGATAGAGGGGATCAAGATCTACTTAAGGTCAGTTTAATTAGGTTAAGCTTGAGAGATTGCCTATATTTTCAAGCTGTAAGGAAATCCTAGGGTTTTGGACGAATTAGAAGGTGAGATCCTCTTGCTCTAAGCCCTTCCTCTCCTTGCTCCTCATCCTCAACCTTCTCTCCTCATTCTCCAAGGCTCCAACAATAATCTATGGGTTGGTAGGGACGAATTGGGAGGTGTATTAGCTAATTTAAGAGTTCTAATGACTTAAACTCTTCCTTCTCTTCAAACTCATAATTTTCACATTTATCTCTCTATTTCCTAGCATTTATCCTCCTAAAGGATTGGGAGAGGTCTAATTTTGTGGCCAAGGGGTTAGGATGGGATGAGACTATCCTTTCAGGATATTATAGGTTATTTAATGATTATCTTAACCTAATTTAAGTATGAAACTAACTTAATTAATTACTATCCAAAGATGGGCTCTTCATAATTGGGCCCACTCTTTTATGTTTGGACCTCTAATATAACCCATCTTTTATTTAGCTTAATGGGCTTGATTTAATTTCCTTTAATTCAATTATTCCCTATTTAATCTAATTTAAATCTATTTATCACATTTATTTAATAAATTTCCATTTTATTTAAGATTTAAAAATCAGAGTTGCTACATATTTTTTAGATAAACAGGTTTGTTAAGGATTGAATGTTGTTTTTTAAAGGGGTAGTATTATTTTAAAAGTGAGGTATGTTTGCTTTAACATAATGGACTATACTTTGAATGCTAGCTATGTTTACTTTAAAAGTAAGTTATATATGCTTTATGACAATGAAGATATTATGTAAAAGAGATGGATGTGAATGTTAAAGGAAAATAACATGTGCTTTAACAAAGATGATCAGTAACTTTAAGAACAAGGAAAAAAGTTGGACAGAAGATGGAAGTAAAGTGTTTATTTTGGTGGCCAATATACACCATTACATAATACACAATAGTAAACTGATTATTTTCTAGTAACATGAAAGCATAGGATAGGGACAGATCAATTTTGTAGTAGCGACAACAACAGGGAAAAGACGTCCGAAAATGGGAGGTCAATGTGTAGCTTGAAAATGGCACTGTCAGAGTCTTCAAGCATCGTTCGTTGACCATTGTTCCTTACACTTGAAGTACTCCTTGATGATAGCAATCGTAATCGTTGCTCTCACATAGGGCATGCACTACAAGAATAATACAGTTTAGCTACGGAATTTTGCTATGGAAATATTTGTAGCTAATCCTTAGCTAAATTACTACTGATTAGCGACAGATATATCGTCATCGCAAAATTCATAATTTAGCTATAGATTTACGTTGAAAATAATTTGCCGCTAATCGTAGCTAAGTAGTTACAGATTCACTACGAGATCATTCCATAGCTAAATCCATAGCTAATTAGCTAAGGATCAGCTACGAGATCATTCCATAGCTAAATCCATTGTTAATTAGCTATGAATTAGGAATGGAATAATTCGTAGCTAATCTGTAGCTAATGAGCTACAGATTTAGCTATGGAGAGTTTTCGTAGCTAATTATATATATATATATATATATATATATATAAACATATATTGTTTTATATATATATTTATACATAGTTATATACTTCATACTTGTATAATATGTTTAATTATGTACTTATATGTATATATTTTATATATATTATATATATATACATATATAGTATTTTAAGTGTATGTATAAGTATATACTATATACATATATGTGTAAGTATATAAGTGTCACGTCCCGCATTTTAATATTTCGATAAATGTTGAGAACGTGACCAAACAGGAAATCGAGAACAAGTTAAAAAATTTTCGAGCAAGAATTGCCCAGGGGTCGTGGCTAAATAAAATATAAGTTAACAGTTGTTCCTCAAGTGGAGTTAATTACATGATCCTCAATCTGTATTCAAAGATCAGATATGACAAGTGTCGATCTCTCAGCATACAATTCCCATTGCCCCGCCTTCTAGAACTGACGTATACCTCAAAAAATAGTAGGTATGAGCAGTCTTGCCCAGTAGGATTTACCCTCTAATAACAAGAAATAGATATTGGAATCAAGGAAATTTGCTGCACATGAGGATCACAATTAACAGTGTTCAAGAAAGGGATGAATAATGCAATCAAGATGTACAGTATAAACCATGCAAGATTAAATCAATACATTAATGAACTGAATCAAAATAACGAGTGTCGGAACACATAATGACATGCCATCGTTATCAACATGTATCACTATCTAGCATCCATTGAACACGTACTAACAGTAAATGCAACCCCGTTAAGTCATGTTGATGGGAAACAATAACATATAATCATCAGTCAAGCAGTAGGTAGTGTCCGATGCTGAGACACTCAGTATGTCCAATCTCGGCAGGTACATATTCGAATAGACCGATTTAAGGGCGGGTTTGGAAGATCCATTCGCAACAGTATATTCGAATCATGTCTAAATCAGGGACCGAGTTCGGGTGTTCCTCCTAAGGACTTGGACATGGCCCTATAGGCATCTTGATCCAGTAGAGTCCAAAGACTCGAATAGTAAGTACACATTCATCATTTTTATGTTCCAGGACAGTTATGGAACACTTTGGAGTTTCAAGGATAAGGCACATGTAAAAGACTATATAAGAATCTCAAAGAGTTGGAATGATTGAATTTCAAGGGATAACACAGTTATGCAATATGAGAGGTTTATGATAGTGAACCAAATTCAAGGGTAATTCTTTCAGAAGTCAATCGGGAGTCGATGTATCAAGTCGATTGCGAATCAAATGCTAAACAGAATTTCCAACGTATTACTATGTCGAAACACCGGTGGTAGTTACAAGATGGTCTAAACTTACCAGTTCTAGAGATATCATGTAGCATTTTCTACTCCTTCTTAGGCTGTGAGAATAGCTCTGTGATATGGTACTTAGACTTAACATATTAAGTCTTAACCTTTTATCGAAAAGTCAACGGAAGAATACATCATGAGGATAGTCATGAATCAATATCGATCAAATCATTCATTTACTAATTCTTATTTAGAGTTGGAGATAATAACTATCAATGTAAAAGTCATATTAATGTAAATAAGGGATGAGCAGGTTTGTCTTTTCTTTCAGTAGGAGAGGGCTCCCTTGGAGAAGTCATATGTGTGTTTATCATTTTTCACCGGACCTTGGATTTTAGCATTCTACTAGGTTTTTTGAATTATGAGACTTTCAGATAGACCAAATTGTGAGACATTAGAAGACACTATTTTTATGGATCGCCAAATCACATTTTTTCTTCTTCGTGGGAGAGTTGACTTTTTTGGTAAGAGATATTTTTTCTGATATTTTTATTGGATTTAAATGGGGGTGCTTCCTTATTTCACCCATATCATTTAAGTAAATGTTATTATCTTAAGTAAATGAACATCATATTATAACATTTACTTAAATGATATGGAGTGTAAATAAGGAATGGTTTTGCAGGCTCGCAGGGCTTCTGTGGACACTTCTGGAGGAAACAGTCCTGCCTAAAAACCTGTAAAATCGGTCGACTGGAATGGCAGGGTTGGTCGACCGACCTAGCCAACACTGGAATCTGGGTTTTCGATTGTGGAATTGGTGGACCGAAATAGCAGAATCAGACGACCGGAATAGCAAAATCGGTCAACCGAAATGGGAAAGTCGGTCGACCAACCTAGCCAGTGCTAGTTGTTGGGTTTCAGAGGAAGAATCGATCGACCGAAATAAGGAAGTTGGTCGACCGACCTAGCCAGGATTGGCTTTCTGGGTTTGGACTGTAGGATCGGTCGACCGAATGACAAAGTCGGTCGACCGATTCTGGTAAAAACAAGAATTGTACGGTCACAAATCGCACCATCTAAACATGCTTGGGAATGAAAATGAACGAGCAGGAAATGAAGAGCAAGCACTATACTATAATTGTACATGGCTTTCCAGGAAAGTGGGAGGCTTTATGCCCCCAATCTCTCTTCGTTCTCTCTCTGGAGTAGGGGAAAAAGAGGGGATCGGTCAGCCGAAATGTCAAGGTTGGTCGACCGATTTCGGTAAAAACCAGAATCATAAAGTTTCAATCTCACGGTCCAATATGCTTGGAATGAAAGTGAACAATCAAGAAGGATAGAGAGGAACCTACATATCAGTTAGGCATGGCCGTCGGGTGGGGATGAGCTTCCTAATCTCCTCATCTCTCTTCTTTCTCTCTCCTCTGAGCACTGTAGCCTTCGTTTTCCCCTGCTCAAGTTCTTCATCCATCCTTGTCTTTCTCGTGGTACTGAAACATGCTCCAGTCGTTACCCAACACTCATCTATTCCATGCCCATACTTCCGACAATATTCACATACTTCTTTCTTCTTCTTGGATTTGTTGATGCTTTGACCATCTTCTATCTTTCCTTTGACATTCTGGGGTCCTTTATCAGATGTTGAGTTATTTTGTGAGCCGATTGGATTTCGGAACATTCTGAAATTCGATGATCTAATTTTCCGCACCTCAAACATGCTCCAGTTTTTCTCCAACAATTCTCCTTGGTATGACTTGGTCTACTACAATGTGCACATGCTTTCTTAAGTTGCCTCTTGATTTTCTTTGGCCCATCAGTTTGCTTGATCTTCTTAGACTCCTTGTTCCTCTTCACCATCTTATTGCCAATTATTCTTTTACTGCTTGAAGCAAATGCTCCCTTTCTTGCAACTATCTTAACACTCACAGTCTCCTAGGGATTCCGACTTCAAACCTCACCATGTAGTTCCACTTTCCCTTGATTATGACTTAAAGTCACTTGCTTCCAAGGACTGAGCATGGTTGTTTGTTGCCGATTGAATCTCTTTTCAATGCATTTCTTCTCCCATCACACTAGGCTGAGCAAATAAGTTTAAGTTCGATTAATTGATATGCAGTCTAGAAGTTAGCTTGTCTAACTAATACTATTGGCATAATTAATACAATGTGTATCTTGTTACTTGATACATTGGTCTTAATAATTAAATGATGTATTTACTTTACAGAATTTTTGTTGCCCAGTTGACGAGCCCAAAGGGGGGGGGGTGAATGGGTCTTTTAAAAATTATTTGATTAATACATGTACTTAAAACATTCACACAAAGATGTTCTTCGATGAAGGTTAGTGAAAGTTAGAATAACAGCAAACACACACAGGAAATCAATCACACAACACACAGAGTTTATCCTGGTTCGGACCTCCTCTCCTTAGGAGTCCTACGTCCAGTCCTTGAGCAATAACTCAGGATTCCACTAACTAGGTACAGTCCCCTTATGGACACTACAACACCCAGCTCAGCTGGTCTTCCTTCACATGAAGGGAACTACAACACCCTGGATGCCCTACCAGGTCTTCCTCACCACGAAGGGAACTATAACACCCGGGATACTCCACCAGGTCTTCCTTCAAAACAGAAGGGAATAACTCAGCAAAAATAAGCAATAAAATCAAGCCCCTAGATCAAGCTTTAACAAGCCACAATCTGAAGCAAATAGCCCTGAGAGAAGGAGACTAAACAATGGTCTCTGATGGTCAAGAGCATCCAAATGGTATTTGGACAGTGGATGCTCGAGGCACATGTCAGGCAACAAGAAGTTTTTCGTTGATCTCCAAGCTGAAGAAGGTACAGTCACATATGGAGATAATGGAAAAGGAGTTGTAATAGGAAGTGGATCCGTAAATATCAAAGGAAAAATCAGTAATTGAAGATGTTTATGCTGGTCAAAGGGTTAAAGCACAATCTTATCAGTATCAGCCAGTTGTGTGACAAAGGCCATCAAATTCAGTTTCAAGAATCAAAATGCAGTATCTTAAAGGATGGTGCAGTCATATTGAAGCCTACATGAAAGAAATTTGTATGTTCTATATCTCGAGGAACTCAAGGATCAAGATGTGTGTTTGGCAGCTAGTAAAGATCAATCAACTGAGTTGTGGCACAGAAGATTGGGCCACTGTAGCTTGGATGGGTTGAACAGGCTCAGAAAGAGAAAGCTAGTGGAAGGACTGCCAAAGGTAAATTTCAGATTGGACAGCATTTGCAGACCTTGTGCAAGAGGAAAGCACACCAAGAGCTCCTTCAAATCAAAGACTGTAGTAACCACCTCAAAGCCCTTAGAACTACTTCACATGGATCTATTTGGGCCAATGAGGACTACCAGTTTGGGAGGAAAGAATTTGGATTTGTAATAGTTGATGATTATTCGAGATTCACTTGGGTATCCTTTCTAGAGCACAAAGATGACACATTTGAAAATTTTGTCAGCTTCAGTAAGAAAGTTCAGAAAGATCAGAAATTCACAATGTCTCTATCCGATCAGATCATGGTGGTGAGTTTCAGAATGAAATTTACAAAGTTCTGTGATGATCAAGGAATTGAGCACAACTTCTCAGCTCCAAGGACACCTCAACAGAATGGAATTGCTAGAGGAAAAGCAGAACTCTCTTGGATATGGCAAGAACCATGTTGTCAGAATATGATTTGCCAAGATACTTCTGGGCCGAAGCTATCAACACTGCATGTTATATCATTAATAGAGTGATGATCAGGCCAATTCTGAAGAAGACTGCTTATGAACTCTACAAAGGAAAGAAGCCAAAGATCAGCCATTTCAGAATATTTGGATGTCCTAGCTTCATCCATAACAATGGAAAAAGGGACATTGGTAAGTTGGATGCCAAATCAATGAAGGCATCTTTATGGGGTACTCTTCTAAACCCAAAGGTTATAGAGTTTTCAATAAACGTTCCTTATTATTGAACAATCTGTACATGTTATTTTTGATGAATCTAACCCTTCCTTGAAAAGGAAGAAATTAGTGACATTGATGATGCAGATGACTTGTCTGAAAAGTTAAAGAATACCTCAATTAAGGACAAGGATGATCCTCCTCTGGAAGAACTGCAGCAAACTGAAATTCAACATGAAAATCTTCCAAAAGAATGGAGACATCAGAAAGATCACCCTCCTGAAAATATTATTGGTGATCCATCTGTAGGGGTAAGAACAGAGGTAATGTAATTCCTTGTGATTACTTAGCCTTTGTTTCTCAAATAGAGCCTAAGACAGTCAATGAAGCTTTATCTGATGAATCTTGGATATTAGCCATGCAAGATGAACTAAATCAGTTCAAGAGAAACCAAGTATGGTCACTTGTTCCTAGACCATCCAATCATTCAGTTATTGGCACCAAGTGGGTGTTCAGAAATAAACTGGATGAGTCTGGAATAATCTTAAGGAACAAGGCCAGACTGGTAGCTCAAGGCTACTCCCAAGAGGAAGGCATAGATTTCGATGAAACCTATGCACCTGTAGCTAGACTTGAGGCTATTAGGATTTTACTTGCTTATGCATCTGCATTTGATTTAAAACTATTTCAAATGGATGTCAAATCAGCCTTTTTAAATGGCTTATCAAGGAGGAAGTTTATGTTGAACAACCTCCAGGTTTTGATGATCTCGAATTTCCAAATCATGTATTTAAACTACATAAGGCTTTATATGGTTTGAAGCAAGCACCTAGAGCCTGGTATGAAAGGCTCAGTACTTTCTTATTAGATCATGGTTTCACTAGAGGTAAAGTAGATAGTACATTATTTAT